>CAUYQG010076554.1:0-10863 GCA_963574415.1 Tarsius wallacei | reverse complement strand
TCCAAGTAGCCAGAACTACAGACGTGTGCTACCATGCCCGGCTAATATTTTTTTGTTTTTAAAGAATAATCTTTTGAGGAAACAGAGTATTTTTCCTTAAGACAGAGATTTGGAGGTTAAAAAAAAAAAAAAAAATCACAGAGCTGCCTGTGTATAGGTTGTGAAAGTGATTAAGAAGCATGCTCAGGGGATCCTGGCAACATGACCTTTTCCAGAAATAAAGAAATGCCCTTCTCTTCTGTCTACACTGCGCTTTGAGGTCTTGATCCGCTTCCCTCAAATTTAAAAGAAATACAAAACAAATTTAAGAGGAATCATTCCATCGACAGCCCAAACAAGTGCTCGCTTTTGTACAGGGGCTGCTCTCACCACCCTCCATTCCCCTCCCGCTCACGTGGCTTTCTCTCCAGTGACCTTGGGGAGGGGCAAACTGACTTACCACTTTATTTCTTCATCTTTTTTCTTCTTGTGTCCTCCCAACTGTGCATCTGGGGGCACACTTTCCAAGTTCCTTGCCTGCTGAGGGCCTGACTCTAGGCCTGCCAGCTGCTTGCTGTTTGTGACTGTAAATGTCACTTTTAGATTAACCGGCCCCTGCCGTTTAAAAATATCTCTGGAGCACTTAACCTTCAAGGCACTGAACAGCAGCAACAAGCCAGGTGAGGAGGAAAAATATCCCACACAAAGCGTTGGTGCGGCGCTGGCTGCTTTAAGGAGAGCTCTGCTATCTGTCTTTTAACCCAATTCTTGCTTTATTTCTAAATTCTTAGACATTGAAGCCACGAGGCATCTAAAGTCCACACCTCCATAAGCGATAGGAACAAAGTCATTTTGGCTCTCCTGTGACATGCTGAAAATTAACTGCCTGCAGGTGGGGATCATTTATCCTGCGCCTTTGGGAGGCGGAGGTGAGTGGACTGCCTGAGCCCGCGGGTTCGAGACCCGCCCAGGCAACTTGGCGAGACCTCTACAATAAAAATCAAAAAAATCAGCCGGGTGTGGTAGCGCGCACCTGTAGTTCCAGCTACTTGGAAGGCTGAGGCGGAAGGATCGCTGGAGCCCAGCAGATCAAGGCTGTGGTGGCGGGGAGCGGCCACTGCACTCCAGTCTGGGCAACAGAGTGAGACTCCAACTCAAAAAAAAAAGAAAAAGAGCAAGCCACAATGAAGCCATGAATGGGATAGGCAATCACCATCAGATCCCCCAGCTTCTCTCCCCCAGAAAGACCCAGCGAAGCCCTCCAAATCATGCCCACAATGGAATGTTTCTGATTTCGTGTGACTTGGGGATAGAAGGCATAATGGACTCCATTCAGGCTGGCAGGCTCTTGCCCGAGCACACGCTGCAGTTACAGTGTTCTCCTTGGGGAGGGCTGGAGGCATGTGGGACAAAGGTCACCTCCAGGTCCTAGCCAGAGCAGGCAGCCAGGCAGTAGGAAAGCAGAAACCACACAGAAGTGCACTGTGCTCAGACAGCTGGGAACAGGACCAACAGTTCAGTGGCCCTGCTTTCTGCAAACAAGGATGCACCTTAATAAACAGCAGGTGGAGGCCAGGCTCGGTGGCTTAGCCTGCCATCCCAGCACTTTCAGAGGCCGAGGTGAGAGGATTGCCTGAGTCCATGGGTTTGAGACCAGCCTGGGCAACTTGGCGAGACCTTGTCTTTACAATAAATCAAAAAAATATTAGCCGGGCATGGTAGCACACGTCTGTAGTTCTGGCTACTTGGAAGGCTGAGGTGGAAGGATCACCGGAGCCCAGCAGGTCGACGCTGGGGTGGCTGTGAGAATGCCACTGTACTCCAGCCTGGGCAACAGAGTGGGACTCCAACTAAAAAATAATAATAATAATAATAAATACATAGCAGGTGGAAAACCAAGAAGAGTGCGGAGCAATGAGTCTATGGCAAAATGGTTTAAATTATTGCAGGGGCTGGTGCGCAGCCTACTCGGCACGACTTCATTTGTGGGCTTATTTTCCACTAAGGAAAAGTTATCAAATATTGGATTTCTGGGATGTTCTCCACTGGACTTGGAAGCAGGGAGTGGACTTCCCGCCTGTTACACGTGTCCTCCTGAAGTTTCGGTATCAACTGTAACTGGGAAAGCACCAGGTACGCATTTTGCAGCCCAGGAGGAAGTCCTGCAGGTCAAGGTTTAGCATGATGCCGCCGTGTACCTGACGTCCTCACAAGTGGCAGCCCCGTGACTGTTCTTAGACTACTTATGAGGACAGCTTCATTCCGCAGCAGCGCTGCAAGTCCTTGAAAGAGGTGCTTCTCAAACAAACTATGTCCTGGGAGAGACACCTGTGATTCAAGGACACTAAAAAAATTCCATTAAAAAGCCAGATGCAGTGGTTCTTGCCTGTGATCTCAGCACTTTGAGAAGCTGAGGTGAAAGGATCCCTTGAGCCCAGGAGTTTGAGATCAGCCTGGGCAACATAGCAAGACCAAATTCCTACAAAAAAATTAAAAAATTAGCTGAGCATGGTGGCGTGCACCTCTAGTCCCAGCTACTCAAGGGTGAGTCAGGAGGTCAAGACTCCAACTCAAAAAAAATAATAATAAAAACAAAAAAGGACTATCAGGCTTTGTAAATCAGGCAGGTGTGGGATACAGTCCTCATTCCATTACCTGCAGCTGTGAACAAATAGCTGCGCCTCAGTGTCCTCCTCAACTACTTTACCATATAGTTGATAAAATGAAATGATAAATACTAAGCTTCTAGCACAAGGGCTTGCTCATAACAGGCACTTGGTATCTTCCTAATGAAATTCATAGCTTTAAAAAAGACTAGACACGCACACTCAGATGAAGAACGCTAATATAGTGGCTCAGTTCTCCCTTGACACTGTTTCTTTAAGACACTGGTATTTTCTATAACACAAATGGAAAGCTTGAAGCCAAAGTTGCCGGGCACGGTGGCTCACATCTGTAATCCTAGCACTTTGGGAGACGAAGGTGAGAGGATTGCCTGAGCCCAGGGATTCGAAAGTAGCCTGGGCAACTCGGTGAGACCTCAACTCAACAATCAATTAAAAAAATTATCAGGTTGTGGTGGCACACACCTGTAGTTTCAGCTACTTGAATGGCTGAGGCAGAAGGATCGCCTGAGCCCAGCAGGTTGCGGCTTCAGTGCCTGTGAGCATGCCACTGCACTCCAGCCTGGGTGACAGAGTGAGACTCTAACTCAAAAGAAAAAAAAAAAGAAAAAAAGGAAATACAAGAACTGGTAGAAACATATTTCTTCAAACATATTCTAGATTCATAAAGTCATACGTAACAAATTAAAAACCAAGTGATCACATGGCCTAACCAAACAAGGCATCTGGGAAAGTAGCCAGTCCTGCTGCAGACCAGATCCTTTACGAGAACGCAGAGGCCTTCCTCCACCAACTGAATCCCACTGAGGGTGGGGTCTGGCTTGCTGTCTTTTAGTGTCCCCAGCCTTGAGGTGCACTAGCCATCTGTCTGAAGCCTCCCAACCCCTCTCTCCCTCAAGCCAACAACACTGAGAGACAAAAGGACATAGGAAATACAGGCCAGGAATAGTGGCTCACACCTGTAATCGCAGCACTCGAGGAGGCTGAGGCAGGAGGGTCACTTGAGACCAGGGGTTCAAGACCAGCCTTGGCAACATAGCAATACTCTGCCTCTTTTTTTTTTTGAGTCGGCGTATCACTCTGTTGCCCAGGCTGGAGTACCATGGCACGCTCATGGCCACCCCAGTGTTAACCCAATGGGCTCAGGTGATCCTTCCGCCTCAGACTTCCAAGTAGCTGAAACTACAGGTGCGTGCTATCATGCCTGGCTAATTTTTTGATATATTGTAGAGATGAGGTCTCACCAAGTTGCCCAGGCTGATCTCAAACCCCTGGGCTCAGGCAATCCTCTCGCCTCAGCCTCCTAAAGTGCTGGGATTACAAGGACCCTGCCTCTTCAAAAAAAATTTTAAAAATCAGCTAAGAGGCCAGGCGCAGTGACTGAGCCTGTTTCTCTATCAAAAACACTAAGACTTTTTATACCAGGAGCAAATAGAAACAGGGAGTAAATTTTAAGAGGGAGAGAAAGTATTATCTAATAATGCAAGACAATAGCAACACGTTCCAGTCTAGAAAAAGAAAATGTAAACAATCCACAGTCCCTGACCTTGCCCTGCTGGACTCAGATCAAAAGAACATTGAGACTTTCACATGATTAATTATTTTATAAGTTGAGGCACCCAGTACAACATTCTCATTTGGGTAAACTGACTTCCTCGTGTTACCTAGTCTGAAAGCCTTCAGCAAATAAGATGCTCTTTTTCTTACCTGGGCAGGGAGGAGATGGGAATCATCTTTGGCCAGGTTTCACACAAGCCTCACAGTCACACCAGGCCACGTGGAACTCTGCAGATTCACACAGGCCATGGCTTCTCAGCAGCTACCTTGGCTTTGCACAGGCCTACTCTTCTGCATAGAAGGCTCTTGTTCCTCTTCCTGGACAGGAAATTGTTTCCTTCAATCATTCCCTCCACTATGACATTTCTTCTTTCCTGGGCCGACCTAGTAGTGACTTCCTTTTTGCTCCCAGCTTACCAGACAATGGGAACACACAAGGGGCTGCAAACTATGGATCAAGGGGCATGTTCTTACCACTCCCAAGCTAGGAGTGGTTCATTTATTTAATGCTTGGGGGGGTGGGGGAGAGGGGGGAATTAATACAATAGCTCATGAGCCAGGCTCAGTGGCTCATGCCTGTAATTCCAGCAGTTTGGGGAGTGGAGGTGAGAGAACTGCCTACATCTAGGGTTCAAGACCAGCCTGGGCAACTTGGTGAGAGCTCATCTCTACAGTAAGTCAAAAAATTAGCCAGGTGTGGTGGCATGCACTTGTAGTTCCAGCTACTTGGAAGGCTGAGGTGAAAGGATCGCCTGGACCTAGAAGGCTGAGGTTGCAGTGGCTGTGAGCGTGTCACTGCACTCCAGCCTGGACCACAGTGAGACTCTGACTCAAAAAAAAAAAAAAAAGATTTAATGACACACGAAAATCATATTAAAATTCCATAGTCCATTAAGTTTTATTGGAACACTGCCTCAGTCATTCTGTACATCTTCTCACGGCTGCTTCCTCTGCAACTCACTGCTGAATAGCTCCCATGGAGAACGGATGACTATAAAACCTAAAATACTTACTCTCTGACCCTTCACAGAAAGTTTGCCAACCTCTGACCTAAAAAGTTAAGATTGCTTTTCAGCCAGGCTCCATGGCTCAGCCTGTAATCCCAGCACTTTGCGATGCCGAGGTGAGTGGATTGCCTGAGCCCGTGGGTTCAAGACCCGTCTGGGCAACTTGGTGAGACCCTCCCCCGCCATCTCTACAATAAATCAAAAAATTAGCTGGGCATGGTGGCAGAAGGCTGAGACAGAAGGATCACCTGAGCCCAGGTTGAGGCTGTGTTGGTCGGGAACATGCCACTGCCCTCCAGCCTGGGCAACAGAATGAGATTCCAACAAAAATTGCTTTTCATTCATTTTTACATACTGAATGATCATAGTAAACTCAAGATGTGAAAAAAAAATTACTACCACGTCGCAAAGAGCTCATCAAAATAAGTGTCTGGTTTCTAAACAATCAGTGATTAAATGGGTATTTTTGGTCATTTAATGGGTAATTTTGACCTTGGAGAGAAGGGGGAGGTCACGGACCATTTTAACATGTTGCTGCTCTGAACTGTTTAAAATGTCACTACAATTCTGTGTGTGTGTGTGTGTGTGTGTGTGTGTATTTTTTTAGTTGGATTCTGTCACCCAGGTTGGAGTGCAGTGGCACGATCACGGCCACCATAGCCTCAACCTGCTGGGCTCAGGCAATCCTTCTGCTTCAGCCTTCCAAGTAGCTGGAACTGCGGGCATGCGCTACCACATCCGGCTAATTTTTTGATTTGTTGTAGAGATGAGGTCTCGCCAAGTTGCCCAGGTTGGTCTCAAACCCGTGGGCTCAAGCAATTTTCTCACCGCCACCTCCGAAAGTGCTGGGGTTATAGACGTGAGCCATTATGTCCGGCCCAATATATATATTTTATTTTATATTTTTGAGTCAGTCTCACTCTGTCGCCCAGGCTGGAATGCAATTGTATGCTCACAGCCACCACAGCCTGGACCTGCTGGGCTCAATCTTCTGCCGCAGCCTTGCAAGTAGCTGGAACTACAGGCACACGCCATCACGTCCAGCAAATTTATCGTAGAGATGAGATCTCACCAAGTTGTCCAGGCTGGTCTAGAACCCGCGGGCTCAGAAAATCCTCTCACCTCGGCCTCTCAAAGTGCTGTAAATATAGGCGTGAGCCACCGTACCCAGCCAATGTATATATTTTAAAACCCCAAATAACCATTGTTTATGTTTTGAATTATTTATGGTAACTTGCACTTACTACTCCCCCCTACTGGCCCCACTGCCCTGGGAGAGATGTGCCAAGAGCTAACTGGTATAGAAATATAACCTCTTTTGTAGGAAATAAGGACATAAGCTTGACAAGGTCCTTGTGTTTCTGGCCTGATTCCAACAGGAGCTTGGCCAGTGTTTTCTTCTCTCCATGTTTGACCCCGAGAATGTTGTTTTAGCAGAATTCAGGTGCTGTGACCTCTAGTCTGCGTAGACTGAATATAGCCTACTTTGATAACTTTACTCAGAACTTAGTTTTACTTAGACTCTTAGAAAACAAAGATGTCAGTGCTATAGTAAGCTTGCCAGGGAAAGTCCTAAACGCTAACTTATTCCCACCTGATGCTAGCATTAAAATATCTTTCGTTTATATAGTTTTGCTCTATTTAAGAAAACATCCTATAAGAATAAACTTGCTCTCACCTACTGAGAAGAGAGACCCCCCAATCCCGCTGTTGTCTTTCTTTTCTCATTCTTCCCCCCCACCTCAGGCCCTACTCTACGGAGGCTGAACCTCTGCACCCTTTGCTGCCTCCTTGGGTAAGGGAGTCCACTGGCATATTTAGGGGAACATTCGTTACTAGAGGGCAAACTGACAACGCATCCTGTCTATGAAAGCCTGTGTGCTGAACACAAAATGTGATGCCAGGCGCGGTGGCTCACACCTGTAATCCCAGCACTTTGGGAGGCTGAGGTGAGAGGATTGTCTGAGTGAGGGGTTCGAGACCAGCCTGGGCAACATGGCAAGACCTCATCTCTACAATTAAAAAAAAAAAATAGCTGAGTATGGTTGTGCGCCTACAGTTCCAGGTACTTGGAAGGCTGAGGTGTAAGGATCGCCTGTGCCCAGCAAGTTGAGGCTGTGGTGACTGTAAGCATACCACTGTACTCCAGACTGGGCGAGTGGGACTCCAACTCAAAAAAAAAAAATAATAAGTGGAACCATAAAAACTTCTCTTCACAGATAAGGCAGGCCCAGAAGCAGTATTTTCTTTTTTTTTTTTTTTTTGAGTTGAAGTATCACTCTGTAGCCCAGACTGGAGTGCAGTGGCCGCTCCCGGCCACTGCAGCCTCTACCTGCTGGGCTCTGGCGATCCTTCTGCCTCAGCCCTCCAAGTAGCTGGAACTACAGGTGCGCGCTACCATGCCCGGCTAATTTTTTGATTTTTATTGTAGAAGTCTCGCCAAATTGCCCAGGCAGGTCTCAAACCCGCGGGCTCAGGCAATCCGCTCACCTCAGCCTCCCAAAGCATGGGATTACAGGCTGAGCCACTGAGTCCGACTAGAAGCAGTATTTTCAAGCCATACTAGGCTCACCACACCCATGTCCTCTTTAGAAATGATACATTTACTGGTCCAGATGTTCTCACTGGATGTATTCTTTCTTGCCCATCTAAGTAAAAGCACACTTGCTACAACCCTTCATGGTACTTGTTGCTTTCTATATCAGACAGCCAAGGGATGCCACCTTTCATCCTGACAGTCCACCCAGATAACCCGAGTCCAGGGCAGCAGGCCAGTGAGCCCTCAGGGAGTGTTCCTAGTGCCCTGGCCTCACACCTCAAGTCTAGAAACACTGGTTGAAGGAGAATATGGGAAGCCCCCCTTGACTGTCACAAGGCATGGCAGAATGCAGGCCTGATGAACATGTCAAGACTCCCAAAGAAATGCTTTTCTCAGGCTGGAAGTCGCCCCTTTGGGTCTCAGCTCTGACCCCAGCTGGCCTACCACAGTACTTGGGCACAGCTGCAGGCCGAAAGCGGCAGGGGCTTCCCAAGGCCTGGTGCAAGGGTGGGCGGCTCCATCCAGCGAAGGTGGAGAGGAAGGAGCAAGGGCTGCAGGGCGGTTCTTCCTGAGGACAAAGGTTGTCATGGGGACTCTGGCAGGAGGCCAGACAGGCACAACTACAAGGGCAGCCGCATCTCGACCTAGACACACAAAGGACACCGCCCAAAGTGAAACTTCAACAACTTTTTATTACCAAACTCTCACAGGCAAGGTAACAGCAAAAACAGCATCCCTAAGATCAAAGATGAAGGTGCAGACCCAGTAAAAAGTGTTTCTTAAAAAAAAAATGGTGAAAAAAACATATCTGCAGAAGTTTTTAAAAAATTAAAACTTTCCAGTGTTGCAGAAAAAAATATCCCAAAGGGATTTCAGTCCATAAAAACACAGCATTTGGCAGTCTGTACTGCCTCAAAAACTCCCAACTCGGGATAACTCTAGGAGAAAATCATCTCACTAAAAAAATAAAAATTAAAAAGTTAAAAATCTTTTCTTCCTTGATCAAATCCCACTGCTTATTCCATGAAACACCCAAAGAATAACAGGATAAACAATATCCAGCTCACTTCTCTCAGCCCCTGTGTATCTGTTAAAACTCACGCCAAGATTATTCCTTAGGAATCTTTCTCTCCTACAATCAGGAAATCTACTCCTAATTTCTGGGCCAGATTTCTAGAAACTAGCAAAAACATCCTTGAAAGATCAAGAGGGCAGTGTACCTGGCAAAGGCGGGAGTGCCAGCTGAGCTGGGAAGGGGGATCACCCACGGTAGCAGCAGACACCAAACTGTGGCTGTTCCAAAAGGCACACTTCCCCACTTCAGCCATAATGCTAAGGGATGTGGAGAGTCAAGTGTGAGATCTCCCCTGTTTTCTAAGAAGTTTGCATATTTTAGGTCAAAGCCCCATCACAGAAAAAAGCATTTGGTCCATGAGTAGCCTCTGCTGTGTCTGGTCGAATAATGCTGTCATTCCTGGGCAGCCTGGTTGCTCTTCCCCTTTACACAGAGCACTCAAGATTTAACAGTAAGATCTTCAGCTCAACCTCGTGACTGACAAATGCTTGAACAGCAGCTTCTCAAAATCCATCGACGGACCCCACCCCCCTCAGGTGAGGATCACAGCTCCTTCCAGTCGATGGGCTTCTTGCCGGACTTCTGCAGCAGCTCATTGGTCTTGGAGAAGTGTCTACACCCAAAGAACCCCCTATACACAGACAGTGGGGAGGGATGAGCTGTCTGCAGGACATGATGCCGCTTCTGAAAAAGAACGAGAGAATCAAAGATTTGGGGCTTTTTCTTTTAAAGGACTGTGGCTTCTGCACTTTAAGACCCTATGCAATTCCCCTTTGCCCTCTCTAAAGTCTCCCATCTTCCTAAGTGGAATATTCAGCATTTGTATTAGAGCGTTAAAGTCAATTTGCTCATTTGTAGGGCAACTACCTACCTTTGCCAGGCTCTGATACACAAAGAGGATTGGTCTCAGCCATCAATTTGGCAATTCTGTGCAATTTATACAGTCCATATCTTACTCTCACTCTCCAGCAATTCTCCTGCTGAGGTTGTATTTACTAAAGAACGCTGTGTGGCTGGGCACAGTGGCTCAAGCCTGTAATCCCAGAACTTTGGGAGGCCAAGGTGAGAGGGCTGCCTGAGTTCAGGGGTTTGAGACCAGCCTGGGCAACTTGGTGAGATCTCATCTCTACAATTAATCAAAAAACTAGCCAGGTGTGGTGGCGCATCTGTAGTTCCAGATACTTGGAAGGCAGAGGCAAAACAGCAGGTCGAGGCTGCGGTGGCCATGAGTGTGTCACTGCACTCCAACCTGGGTGACAGAGAGAGACTCCAACTCAAAAAAAAAAAAAACCAAAAATTCCTGCTCTCAGTTGAAAATGTTGTTTAGTTCAAGATGCATTTAATACATCTAACCTGCTGAGCATCTTGGCTTAGCCTGCCCTAAACATGCCTTAAACATGCTCAGAACACTCACATTAGCCTATGTCAGGCAAAAAAAAAAAAAGCCTATTTTACAAAAAAGTGTTGACTCTGAATGTAATTTACTGAACACCACTGTAAGTGAAAAACAATGGTTGACTGCGTACTCAAAGTGCAGTTCCTATGTACCAATGTAGTTGAAAAATCAAGTCGAACCTCATTAAAAAGGGACCACCTGTACCAAAATAAATATGCATGTATAAGGGGGTCTCACTGTAACACTGCTTATGTCACCTAAAATCTAATTTACATCCAGTGCTATGAAATTGACTAAAATTTTTCTAAAGTTCTATGACCTCTAAAATATTAAGTGGAAATGTAACCTCTAAAATTTATCAAGTGGGAAAAAAAGCAAAAAAAAAAAAAAAAAATTTTTTTTTGGGGGTCGAGTCTGTTACCCAGGCTGGAGTGCAGTGACATGCTCATGGCCACCACAGCCTCAACCTGTAGGGCTCAGGTGACCCTTCTAAGTAGCTGGAACCACAGGCACACGCCACCACACGCGGCTAATTTTTTTTTTTTTGAGTTGGAGTCTCACTCTGTCTCCCAGACTGGAGTGCAGTGGCCGCTCCCAGCCACTGCAGCCTTGACCTGCTCGGCTCCAGCGATCCTTCCGCCTCAGCCTTCCAAGTAACTGGAACTACAGGTGCACACTACCACATC
>CAUYQG010076552.1:0-10408 GCA_963574415.1 Tarsius wallacei | reverse complement strand
TTTTTGACAGATTCTCTTGGGTTTTCAAGGTATAGAATCATGTTGTCTGCAAAGAGGAATAACTTGACTTCCTCTTTTCCTATTTGGGTACCCCTGATCTCCTTCTCTTGTCTGATTGCTTTAGCTAGGACTTCCAAAAGTATGTTGAAAAGGAAGGGTGAAAGTAGGCATCCTTGTCTTGTTATAGTTTTCAGGAGAAATGGCTTCAATTTTTGTCTGTTTAGCAGTATTTTGACTGTGGGCTTCTCATAGATGGATCTTGCTATTTTGAGGTATGTTTCTTCTATGCCTAGATGTTTAAGGGTTTTTATCAAGAAGTGGTGTTGGATTTTATCAAATGCTTTTTCCGTGTCTAATAATATAATCATGTGCCTTTTGTCTTCACATCTGTTGAAGTATTTAAGTGCATTCATGGTCTTGCGAGTGATGAAAAAGCCCTGCATCCCAGGGATGAAGCCTACTTGGTCATGGTGGATGATTTTTGAGATGTGTTGTTGGATCCAGTTTGCTAGGATCTTAAGACTTTTAGCATATATGTTCATCAAGGATATTTGCCTGTAGTTCTCTTTCTTTGCTGAATCTTTACCTGGTTTGGGTATCAATGTGATGTTAACCTCATAAAATGATTTGGGAAGTGTTCCATCTTTCTCAATTGCCTGGAATACTTTCAACAGGATTGGTATCAGTTCTTCTTTGTATGTTTTGCAGAATTCTGCTGGAAAGCCATCTGCTCCAGGAGTTTTCTCTGTAGGTAGTTTTCTTATGACATTGTCAATTTCCTGGATTGTTATTGGTCTAGTTAGGGTCTCAATTTCTTCTTTTTTCAAACTGGGGAGGTTGTGTGATATCAGAAAGTCCTCCATTTCTTTTTGGTTTCCAAGTTTGTTCCCATAAAAGTGTACATAGTAGTCTCTGATATTATTTTGTATTTCATCAGAGCCAGTTGTGACTTGATCTTTTGCATTTCTGATTGTGTTCACTTGGGCTTTTTTTCTCTTTTTCTTGATCAGTCTATCTAGGGGTCCATCTATCTTGTTTATCTTTTCAAAGAACTAGCTTTTTGTTTCATTGATTTTTTGTACTATATTTTGGTTATCTATGTTCCAAATTTGGGCTTTTATTTTGGTGATCTGAATTCTTCTTCTGAAGTTAGGGTTTTTGAGGTCTTGCTTTTCCAGCTTTCTTAGGTGATTTGTTAGCTGTTAATTTGTGATCTTTCCATTTTCTTCATGTGTGTTCATACAGATATGAATTCCTCTCTCAATACTGCTTTCGTGGAATTCCAGAAGTTTTGGTAAGATGTTTCTTCATTTTCATTTGTGTCTAGGTATCTTTTAATCTCTGTTTTGATGTCCAAGTTAACCCAGAAGTTGTTTAGCATCATGCAATTTAGTGTCCATGTCTTTGTGGGTCTTGGGGGAACTTTGTCGGTGTTGATAATTATCTTTATTCCACTATGGTTTGAGAAGGTGCATGGCAGTATTTCAATCTTATGAAATTTGTTTATGCTTGATATATGGCTGAAGATGTGGTAAATCTTAGAGTACATTCCATGTGGTGATGAGTAGAATATATATTCAGTGGTTGTTGGGTGGAATGTTCTGTAGGTATCAATTAAGTCCATTTGGTCAGGTGTCATGTTGAGGTTCTGGATCTCCTTGTTGATTTTTTGTCTTGGTGATCTTTCTAGGGTTGTGAGTGTGGTATTTAAGTCTCCAGCTATGATGATGTTAGAGTCAGCACCTTTTTAAAATTTACCTAGATGAGGCTTTATGAAAGTTGGTGCTCCTATGTTGAATGCATATATGTTTAGGATGGATATTTCTTGTTGATGGATTGAACATTTTATCATTATGTAGTGACCTTCCATATTTTTTTAAATTTTTGATAGCTTAAAGGTTATTTTGTCTGATATTAAGATCGTGACTCCTACTTTCTTTTGTGTTCTGTTCACCTGAAATTTTGTTTCCCATCTTCTTACTTTGAGTCTGTGAGTGTCCTTTCTTATGACATGAGTCTCTTGGAGACAATATATTGTGGCCTCATGATATTTTATCCATTTTGCCATTCTGTGTCTTTTCAGTGGTGCATTTAGTCCATTCACATTCAGGTTAATTATTGTTATGTGAGACTTTATTCCTGTCATGAGGTTCCTATAGAGTTTATTGTTGTTGCTGCTGTTTGTTTGTTTATTTTGTTGTTGTTGTTGTCTTTATTTTTTGGTTGAGTCTTGTGAGTTTTTAATCTTTTTCCTGCATTCTTGGGAAGGATGTTGTCGTTCTTTTTTTTCCTTTCTTCTGTGTTTAATCCTTGAAGTGTTTCTTGTAGAGCTGGTCTGGAGACAGTGTAAACTCTTGTAGATTGGATATCTGGGATGGATTTTAATTCTCCATCATCTATGAAGCTTAGTTTAGCTGGGTAGGTAATTCTTGGCTGAAATTATTTATCTTTGAGAACTTTGAAGACTGGACTTCAAGCTCTCCTAGCCTGAAATGTTTCTGTAGAAAAGTCTGCTGCTATTCTAGTTGGTCTTTCCTGGTAGGTAGTCTGACCTTTGTCTCTTGCTGCCTTTAGGATTTCTTCTTTTATACCTGCTTCATGTAGGCAAATTACTATGTGTCTCAGAGTTGGTCTTCTGATTTGCTGTTTTGCAGGGGTTCTCTGAATCTCTTGTGTTTGAATGGTCGCATCACTTATGAGATGAAGTAAGTTTTCTTGAGTAATTTAATGGAATGTTTGTTCCAGAGTGGTCTCTGTCTCTCTATCTGCCTCAGGGATTCCCATTAATCTTAGGTTCGGCCTCTTGAAATAATCACTCATCTCTTGGAGGTTTTGCTCTGTCTTTCTAAGCTTCTTTTCTATATTTTTAACAGTTTGGGTTAGTTCCATATTTTGGTCCTCAAGCTCTGAGAGTCTTCTGCTTGGTTAATTCTGCTTTCTATGCTTATCAATTTGTTATTTATTTCATTCACTGTATCCTTTATTGCTGTTATCTCAGTTATCAACACCTTCATTCTTTCCTCTTGTCTCTCCTCATTTCTATTTATTCTTTCTATTAATATCTTGATATATGGTTTTGTGATTTGAGTCCAGTCATCCTGGGGGATCTTCATGTTTATATTCTGAAGTCTGTATTCTCAATGGTTGACCTCCCAGGGGTCAGTGTAAGCCCAAATTCTTCATTTGGTTTTTCTTCATTTGTGTAGATTTTCCTCCTCCCTTTTTTTAACCTCTTCTTTAATTCTGTTGTTCAGGGATGGGAGGGGGTAGCTTTTACTTCTGTTTGCTCAATCTCCTATTCTTCCTTATGTAGATCCTCTGGCTGTGTTCAATTCTGAAGTGGGACTGTGGGTGGCGGGGCTATACTTTTTTCAGTTTTAAGATTTATTTGAAGTGGGAGCTGTGATTCAGAAGCTATCTGCAGATCCCAGTATCTGCTGACAGTTGTGTAGGCCCTCTGAAACCCACTTCTTACGGCTTTACAATCTGTCCATGCAGTGGGGACATATGTTTGCCCCTGAAAACAAATTTAGGAAGAAAAAGGAAAAGAATGGAAAAAAGAAGGAGGAACATGATAGGAAGGTACAGAGAGAGAAGAAGAAGAGGAAAACTAACAGGCATACCAACTGACAAATGAAAAGAGACACAAAGAAAGACAGAAATGATTTTTTAAAATACAGACAATCATATAAACATGCAAACTGATAAAAAAAAACCCTTATTGAGGGGGGTCTTTACCAGAATATTCTCCCTCAAAAATACCCATACACAAATAGGAAGTAAAAAAAACAGCATTAAAATAACAGAAACAAAGTAAGTATAAAAATGTAATCAAAAAGAGGGAAAGAGAGAGGAGGAAAAAACAAAACAAAAACCAAACAAACAAAAGTTTGCTCTTCAGTTGTTCCTGTAACTCCAACTTCCTTTCAGTTCTAGTCTCCATCTCCTCCCTTCCGCTCTCAGTGCAAGCTGATAGGGTCCATGGGTCAGATGCCCCACAGACAACGGTGGAAGAAGGGTGGATCAGATCAGTACTCACCCAGCTTGCCGCCACTGCTGTCAAGTCTCCCACTCAGGTCTGACATGTCTGGCCTGTTCCAGAGTGGGGGATAGGCATCTGTCTCTCCAAGTTTGATAAGGAGATAACCTCTAGGTCCCAGGTTGGAGGCTGGACAGAGCTGGGACAGAGAAAATGGCACCAGCCAGTGTTTACTCACTGGTGACTAGGTGTCTTTCCAGCTTTCCCCTGCCCTCCCCATGGATCCTGGGGATACTGCTGCTCTACTGTCACAGGTGATGGTGTGAGTTGGGTACCAGGTGGTGAGGATCAGCTGCTTTCCACTGCCTCTTCTCAGGAGAGCCCAAGAGCAGCAGATGATCCTGCACGCCAGGGGCTCCAATCTCAGGGTGGTGGGGGAGTTGCAGTCCACCTCTGGAGGAGAGCCCTTTGTGCATGAACCCTGGTCTCCTCACAGACAGACTTTCACTCACCCACCGGCACACACACACTCACCCAGGGAGTCTTTATGGTCATTTACTTTTGTAGAGACTCTCACAGTCTGACGTGTTCCATCGCCATCTTGCCGGAAATCCCCAGGTTTTCATTTTTAACCATTGAGAATAATGTTAGTATTTGTCAATGCTATTAATGGAGTAGACAGTAATATCAATTCATTTTAAGATAAGGAAAGTAAGACATTATTTTCCTAGCCTGTAATGAGAGTTTCTTGGTTTCAATCCTTGTCTCTTATGCTTATTTTCTCACCTTCACAAATCAGACAACTTCTCTGGCCTCTCTACCTCTGAGAGAATCTGGATTTTAAACAAAGTAACACATGTAAAATTGCTTTACTTAGAGTCAGAGGCTCAGTAGGTACTGAGTAAATGTTAGCTAATCTGAATGTGAAATTGAATTTGGCAAGAAAGAACTAGAGATATTAAAATCTTTAGTTTGTAGCTTTTATATTTAACTAAATCAAAATACATTTTTCTCTTGTGTGTCTTTGGAGACATTTTATATTATACTTTGCAATATCTTTATTTTACTAGTAAGTGCTTAATATATAAATATAGATCTACCAAAATATAAACCTTAAATGTAGGGAAAATATTTCTTCTTACTGGATTATACAAAATAACTGGATACAATTTAGTATTAATTCACTGAAAGAGAAAAAAGTTTGGAAAGCATTGTATGCTTAATTTTACATTCACCATTGGAAATCCAAGGAAGATATTTATGTATTTCTGCATGGGATTTCAATAGAATTAACTGACATTCTGATAGGTGGATCATCATTTATGATGTTGCTTTTATAACAAGGGGCAATATAAAAACCATCAGGGGTAGGTTTGCCACTAAACAGGACCCCAGATAGGGATATTGATAAAGTCAACGTAATTCCAAAGTCAGATCCTCACTCATAAGTCACAAAACTTCATAGCAGTGCATCCAAAAATAATAAGATACAGGGCCTGTCTCTCACTAATCAAGCACCAAAACACCAATAGATACAATATTTCAGCTTATAAACCAAAAATGAGAATTATGACTGATAAGGGGCACTAAATGCAAGCATTTGAGTTAGTAAATTATCTGATTATGGAAATTGTTTCAAACAATTAATAATTATATTAATTAATTCAAGACACTAAGCTATGTACTTGGGATACGATGTTTTAAAAGTAGATGTCATGGCTGAGCTTGGTGGCTCAAGCCTGTAATCCCAGCACTTTGGGAGGCCGAGGTGAAGGAATTGCTTGAGCCCACAGGTTTGAGAACAGCCTAGGCAACTTGGTGAGACCTCATCTCTACAATAAATCAAAAAATTAGCCTGGCATGGTAGCACACACCTATAGTTCCCAATACTTGGAAGACTGAGGTGGAAGGATTGCCTGAGTCCAGCAGGTCAGTGGTGGGGTGGCCATGAGTGTGCCACTGAACTCCAGCCTGGGCAACAGAGTGAGACTCCAACTTAGTTAAAAAAAAAAAGTGGCTATCATCTTTGTCCTTCTGAAATGAGATGAAGGGTTAGATGTACATTAAAATTGCATAAATAGTTGCTAAATTTTATCTGTTTAAATGAAATGTATGACATAATGTTGTGTGAGCTTCAAGCAGTATACAGGTGGTTAATTTACTTGTCCTCAACTACAAAAGCCTGGTGAAATTGTGCCTTCATTTTCATGGAGATAAATAGTCCTTTATTGAGTCCTCCACTTACTTATAAGAAGAACACTTTCAATGCTGCATATATTAAGTCCATGTTTCTATATTTTCTTTTTAAAAGATATGCATGTGTTGTTTTTAATGATTCTTATTTTATGGTGTTTTTTCAACCAACTGTTTAATTACATGTGTGATGACATATGATAATATCCCAATCTAAAATTAACATGTTTAAACTTCTTTCTGCTTTTTTAGATTTGTTTGTTTGCTTGGTTGGTTGGTTTTTGTGGGGTTTTTTTTTAATAGAAAGGAGTTCTTGCTTTGTCACCCAGGCCAGAGTACAATGGCATGATCATAGTTCATTGTAACCTTGAACTCCAGGGTTTAAGTGATCCTCTTGCCTCAGCCTTCCAAGGACCTGAAACTACAGGAATATGCCACTATGCTTGGCTTATCATAGGTTATTGAATAAGCTTCCTTTCTTTATTTTCTGAATTGACCATCCCTCTTTTCTGGTCACATTCCTAATTGAGATGTTAATAAAATTAATTAGAGTTGAGTGTCACACCCTTGCTGTTCCTGCCAGGGCAGTTTGTGTTTCTAAGGTATTTTTTTGCAGATAGCTAAACTAGTTTATCAGGTAATGGTTTTACCAGAGTTGGTGGTATCAAGCTCTTTCAGCTAAATTTCACCAACTGTGTGAGTCTATATATAACGCAGAAGCTGACCTGAAAATTGAGAAGGTTAATTAACGGCCCTTCCAATTCCTTTAACTGTGTGGTGAGCAAGTTGGTCACAAACGGTTTTCAAGGACCAAGTTCACAAAAACCTACAGGCAAGTATTTACATACTGATTTCAAGAATTGATTGTTTGTGTAGCATATTACCTAAACAGTCAAGGACAGAAGGAAAAATAACAAAATGAATCCCCTGGGCAAAAGTAGGTAGCTAAAGTTTAATAGAATTCTCAGAAGACAGCATCTGACTTTCTCACCTTCTTTTGCAACCTTCTGCCAGCATGATTTGGTCTCAAAAGCAGGTGGATTGAAATGAAGAATGGCAAGGGTTGATGCCTGTAGATTGTCCTTCTACCAGTGAAAATGTTTACAAGACCAGAAGGACGCATGATGTATTATCTAGACCATATTCCTGCAATCCTCCCAGTGGATCCAACTGAAGCTTTTGTATTGGTTTCCATCACTTAGAAGGCACTTCAGACATCAAAATTAAAGAAATAAAGCCGTTACAGGCTTTTGGGAAATCACTGCATCGTTTGGAAACTACTTGCCCATGTAGCATATGCAAGAGAGCAAGAAAATATATATATTTTTCAAAGGTCTAGATTTTTGAAAATTATCTTATCTTGAAATTTGTCACTGAACCAGCCAGGCTATTCTTATTAAGTTTACAATGCCTATTGTTAAAAGGAGTAGTTCTTACTGTGTGGAAGAAATTATCCCCAGCAATTCCAGTCTATAATAGTCTGCAAAAATAACTCCTTAATTGACTGTTGAGAGTAATGATAACATGATTTAAAACATAATGTTGGCACTAGAAAAATTAGAGGACAAGACCAAGCTGTGCGTTGAGCTGTCAGTGGAGTAGCCCATTGAATTTTTCTAAACCAATTCACATGAAATGTTAAGATTAACAGTGATAGCACAGTGCCAATGAGATAAGAATTTCTGCAAAATTGCATTACAGCCTTTTTGTGATCATGAAAACCATATTATCCTTGACATTACAAAATCAATCACTGTAAGAAAATTACCTTCGTAAGTTAAACTAGTGCTTTTTGGATTGAACCTGAAGAGTGTGGTCTGTTTTTCTGCTCTTTGGAAAACAGAAAAGTGATGCTTCTTTTGCCTATATTTTGTCTGAGTAAGGATAGATGCTTCACAAGCAGCTTTGTGACAAAAAAATCACATCATTCACCTATAGTATCTCCAGAGGTATCATTTGATTTCAATGGAAACAAAAAAATATTTGGATAGTATTACATTGTGAAATGCAATAACTTCTACTACTTGTCATTTGGCTACTTACTGACATCCCATCACAACTTGTTTCAACATATGTTTATTTTTGTGTTTGTGCAACACAGATACCACATCTGGGTGCTTCCATTCATTTCTCAGCAATTTCATACATCTTTGATGAATAGTTTTCATTTAGGGTACTCTTTTTCTTGTTGAGTGAGGAACGAGTTTATTGAGAACGAAAGTCTCTGGTCTGATTGTTCTCTAAGACAACAGAAAATGATAGAACAGCCTTGTGTTTATACAAACTTATCATGAGACCTGCAGTAGAAAATCCAGCTACATTACAAGATAGACATGAGCTTGGCAATTCCAGATAACTTTTCTTCCCTGAGACTTACATATGTAAAATGAATATAATGACTATAATGACTATGATAGGGTTAGTGTGAGATTTGAGTACAAACCAAAGACACATTAAAGAAAACATTTAATGCACTTAATTATCTTTATGATGAATATTATAATCTTTATTAGTATTTTTGCACCTTAAAATTATATCAGTTAAAGTAATTACTATTAAAATATAATATCTTGTTTCAAATATCAACTACTGGAGCATGCTGTTTCTTCTGTCTGAAATGGCTTCAGACATTAATGGTGGCCTGGCAAATATTCATCAACTTAGAAGTTTTGGGCAACTTGGCGAGACCTCATCTCTACAATAAATCAAAAATTAGCCAGGCATGGTAGCGCGCGCCTGTAGTTCCAGCTACTTGGAAGGCTGAGGCAGAAGGATCACGGGAGCCCAGCAGGTCAAGGCTGCGGTGGCCGGGAGCGGCCACTGCACTCCAGTCTGGGAGACAGAGTGAGAATCCAACTAAAAACAAACAAACAAACAAACAAACTTAAAAAACAATGAATGGGTGAAGATTATCGATTTATCTCTGATTATCCTGGCAGATTGATTAGTGTCATTTTCTTCTATCTACTTCTTAGAGTTTATAGGAACACCAATTTTGGACTTTCATTTGGCATTTAAGCATTTGTTGGCTTCTCTTTCTACCTAACAGAGTCTAAATTCCTTAAAGATAACTGCTGAATCCGGCATGAAGTAGGTTTTGGATTACACTTGTTGAAGAAGAGACTGTTTCGATGATATTTTGTTATCTTTTAAAATATACTTTTTGAAGTGTGCTGTAAGATGGCGACAACATAGGTGGAACTGTGAGATTCTCTGAATGTGAGTTCCCCAAAAAGACCCTTGCTTCCATTCCCCCACCCACTCATCCACAGCCAGACGCATCAGTCTGAGGCCCAGGGACCCTCGGTCCCATGCAGGGCCGGCTACTGTGTCCCTGGTTGCTCCACTGCTGGTAGGAAATCTCGGGTCTCAGCTCCGCCCCTGGCTACAACATACCCAGACCCAGCCTCCGATCACCCGGGGAGGCTCTGGCCACCCACCCATCAGAGAAGCTGATTCCATCTCTGACTGAAATACACTGGTAACAGTCCAGGGCCACTTTTGCCGGAGCTTGGGAGCTGGATCTTTGAATCTCAGAGCTCTAAGCCCGGATAGAGCACCAGTCAGTGGTGCACCTCAGAGTCAAAGAGCGCAGAGAAAGGATCCACAAGGGTGAAACTATCACCTTGGCCATTCCTCCAGGCAGAGACTTGTGTTGCCCTGCCCACTTACAAGCAGGCTCCACCTCAGTTCCCAAGGAAACATCACTAAACAGAAGACAAAGCCACTCCCCTGGGAACTAAGTAACAGCCGTCTCAGATTACAGCTCAGAAGAAGAAACCAAAGCCTCAGTAAATGGAGTTTTCCACATTGAAAATAAGGGGAGAGGCTAAAGAGCAGAGATGAACAGATTTTAGACACTCAGGAAAGACCCCAGAGCTAGTCTGGTTTTTTACTTTGACTTTTGATTTTATCACTTTGACTGTTTTGCTGCCTTTAGGATTTTTTCTTTTATACCTACTTTGTTTAGGCAAATTATTATGTGTCTAGGAGTTGGGCTCCACATTTGTTGTCTTGCAGGGGTTCTCAAAGAGCTACAAGTACTCTTTAGGGAATTGTCTTTACTCACTTCTCTCTGGCCTTGTGCCTCTTTTTCACCTCTTAGTATGTATGGCTGTCCCTTTCACTCTTCTCTCTTTCTAACTTCCTATTGACCCCCCTTCCTCCATTACTTCGTTCTTTTGTCCCTCCTTTTGTTCCAGGTACCAAACCTACATTCTGCTGCACAGAAAGATT
>CAUYQG010076548.1:0-26395 GCA_963574415.1 Tarsius wallacei | reverse complement strand
AGATTAAGACCACTATGAAAATACACAAGACAGTGCGAATCTGAATCGTCAGGCACCCTGGAAAACACTGAACAGGAAATATTAACGTAAAAGAAAAGCCTGGGATTACAACACTGATTCACATGCACAGTAAATAATTCACACAATGGAACACAAAGAGCAATCTGCATGCTGCTAGATCCACACCCATTATTCATCCTCCACACACATTTCTTGGCTGTTTTCATATACACCTCTCCTCCCTTGACCCTGCATCGTGACTTTGACTGGCACAACAGTTAATGGAACAGATCAACTCGACATTCTTATTGTATTACATTCTTCCATCTCAGAAAGGATACACATTTCTACTCATGTGTGTCTTCTTTTATATGCTTTAAATAAGTTTTTATATGCCTTAAATAAGTTAAACTTTAAATAAGTTTTATTATTTTATTCACACAGGTTTTTACATAATCCTTAAATCGTTAGAAATTTTATCTAAATCTATTTAATATAAATATATTTTTAAATAGCCAATAAACAATTTCATGGATGAAAGTAAAAAGTCCTTTCACATTCATACTCCTAAAAATATAAACATAAACTAAAATAAACACCCACAAAGACCTTGCAGAAAACAGCAACAACTAACCCTGATATGGCCAAGTCTAGCAGAGTGCTCCTGTCAGCCTACATGGGTTATTCCTTTAGCAGCCTCTCCCTCCCCGCATGAAGTCAGATCATGACTGTCCCCACTCTACAGTTGAGAAAAAGGTGGTACAAAAACCACCCAGCCCAGTATAACTTATTCGTGGACAAGGACAGAACAGTGTGTCCCAGCTCACACAGCTGGTGGGTTAGGGATCTGGGTCCCCATTCTAGGCGCCTTGAGCCCAGCACTTGTTGCAGTATTTCACTGAAACACTAGTCTCTGCTGATCTCAGAAGGAAGAGCTGCTCTGCAGTGGTGTGACCTTTATTGACCTTGGCTTACAGCACTTCCCTTCCAGTCCGATTTCAGCAACTGGGCAAGACACAGGTACGAGTCACTGAGTCTCACCAAAGCCTTCCTGAGTCTGCTTCCCCAGCTCCCACTTGGGGTGAGCTCAGTGTGATTAGGGATGCTTCTACAGCCACTGGCAAGCCCTAATATTGGAGCCATAGCACAAGTCCTGGAATAGGAATTTGGAGCAAGGCTCTGCCATCCTCTACAGACAACTACTCTCTTTCTGAGAACAGCTCTTGGCTTGCTACCAGGCCTTCCTGGAGCCTCAATGCTTAACCACAGGCTGCCAGGCTACCATGTGACCTGAGCCGCCCATTTGACATGGGTGTATTTGACCCACCAAGCCATAAAGTTGGGCATGCACAGCAGTATGCCATCATCAAATGTAAGTGGTATATCTACGAACAAGTCCAAGCAGAAACGAAAGCACAAGTAAGTTACATGAAGAAGTGGCCCAAGTATCCATGGTCCCCACTCCTGCTATGCTGCCTTCTCTCTCCCAGCCTGCATCTATGGCCTCATGAAGAGTTCCCTATGATCAGTAGACAAGAGCAGAGACAAATTCAGGCCTGGTTTACAGATGGTTTTGCTCTGGCACCACTGGAAAGTAGGTAGCTGCTGCACTGCATCTCCTATGTGGGGCACCCCTGAAGGACAGCGGTCAAGGAAAATCCTCTCAGTGTGCAGACCTTTGGGCAGTACACCTGGGTGTGCACTTCACTTGGAAAGAGAAATGATCAGATGTACAATTTTGTGTTGAGGCCAATGGTTTGGCTGAATGGTCAGAGACTTGGGAGAAACATGATTAGAAAATTGGTGACAAGGAGGTCCAGAGAAGAGGTATGCAGACAGACCTCTTTAAGGGGGTGAAAAGCATGAAAATATTTGTGTCCCATGTGAATGCCCACCAAAGGATACCCTCAACCGAGGATGATTTTAATAATCAGTGGATGGAATGACCTGTTCTGTGGATACCAGTCAGCCTCTTTCCCCAGCCACCCCTGTCATTTCCCAATGGTCTCATGAACAAAGTGGCCATGGTGGCAGGGATGGAGCTTATGCATGGGCTCAGAAACATGGACTTCTATACACCAAGGCTGACCTGACCATGGCCACTGCACTGAATGGGTACAGGAGTGAGAACATGTTGATATAATTCACTGGCCTTACCATGGGCTCCAGCAACCTGAAGCAGCTGGCTTCACAGAATGTTGGAATGGCTTTTTGAAGACTCAGTGACAGCACCAGCTAGATGGCAGCATCTTGCAGGGCTGGGGCAAGGTTCTCCAGGACTCAGTACATGCTCTAAATTGGCATCCAATACAGGCAGTGCTTGTGTTGCATGGTAGTGTGGGGCCATGAAAATCACCATGCAAGCTGAAACCATGCAGAACGACTTTAATAATCAATGGGAAAGATTACAATTGTCCCATGACCCTTAACAACTTTAGTCAAAATATCAAAAATTCTCTTACTGCTGGTTATAAATATATAGACAATTTTTAAAAAACTAACATTTACTTAGCATACTTGGTATAGGGCATAGTTCCAAAATTGTACCCAAGATTTCTCACCCTAATTCCTGGACCGGTGACTATGATGAGCTATTATGCCCATAACTATGTGACCTTACATGACAAAAGGGATTCTGTAGATTTAATTAAGCTTGCTAATAAGGTGACTTTGAGTTACTCAGAAAGAAGTACCTGGTGCGCCTAATCACATGAAGCCTTTGGAAACAGAGTTTTCTTTCCTTGAAGAAGCTTTTTAGTTTGATGCAATCCCATCTGCCTATTTTTTATTTTGTTGCCTGTGCTTTTGAGGTCATATCCAAGAAATCACCACCCAGACCAATGTCATGGAGCTATTCTCCTATGACAATTAACAGAGTGAAGGATTAACCCATGGATTGGGAGAAAATGTTCATGAACCATACATCTGATAAGAGGTTAGCGTCCAAAATATATAGGGAACTCAAACAACTCAGTAGCAGTACCATAAATAATCCAATTTAAAACATGGCAAAGAATTTAATAGAAAAAGACATATAAATGGCCAAGAGATACATGAAAAAAATGTTCAACATCACTAATCATCAGAGAAATGCAAATTAAAACCACAATGAAATTACCACTTCACATCTGTTAGAATAGCTATTATCAAAAAGATAAAAGATTACAAGTGCTGGCGAGCCCCTGGAGAAAAGAAAACTCTTGTACACTGTTGGTGGGAATGTAAATTAGTACAGTCATTACAAAAACCAGTAAGGAGGTTCCTAAGAAAATTAAAAATAGATCTACCATGTATGAGCCAGCAATCCCACAACTGGGTATATATCCAAAGAAAATACAATCCGTACACCAAAGAGATATCTGTACTCCCAGGTTCACTGCAGAGTCATTCATAATAGCCAAGATATGGGAGCAACCTAAATGTCCAACAATAGATGAACACATAAATAAAATGTGGTGCATATACACAGCAGAATACTATTCAGTGATGAAAAAGAATGAAATCCTGTTGCTCGTGTCAACACGGATAAACCTGGAGGACATTATGCTAAGTGAAATAAGTCAGTCACAAAAAGACAAACACCACATGATCTGACCTCTGTGGAATCTAAAAAAGCCTAACTCATAGAAGTAGAGACTAGAATGGATAATGACCAGAGGCTGGTAAAGAGAGGGGAAGGGGAAAAGAGAGATGTTAGTCAAAGGGTATAAAGTTTCAGTTAAACAGAAGGAATTAGTTCTAGTGATCTATTGCATAGCAGGGTGACTATAGTTAATAATAACATGTTGCATACTTCAAAATTACTAAAAGAGTAGAATTTAAATGTTTCCACCACAAAGAAATTATGTGTGTGAGGTGATAAATGTTAATTGGCTTGATTTAATCATTATACAATGTATGCATGCATCTATCACAATATCACATTGTATCCCATAAATATACATAATTATAATTTGTCAATTTAAAAAATAAAATTTAAGACAAAATAAAAACAAACAAAGAGTTTTCTCTGGCTGGTAGCAGAAGGGGAAGCCAGAGAGGTTAGGGGTACTAGCATTTGACCTGCCATTGTTGGCCTGGAGGTAGAGGAGGCCTTATGCAAAATCTGGAGAGCAGCCTCTGGGCACCGAGAGTGACATCCAGCCGACAGGCAGCAAAGACAGGACCTCAGTCCTATCACAGTCCAGAACCAGATTCCACCAGCCACCAGAGTGAGCCCAGAAGTGGATTTTCTGCCATAGCCTCCTGATAAGAACCAGGCCAGCTCCTGTGCTCTGACCTCCTGATGCCCTCAGTAGAAAGCCCAGCTGAGCTGTCCCTGATGTCTGCCCTACAGAGCTGTGCGCTCATAAGTGGCGGCTGTGTCATACTACCATGTCTGTGGCCATTTGTCATGCAGCAACAAAAAACAAAGACAGATTTTGGTACTGGAAGTGAGGTGCTGCTCTAACAAATACCCAAAACGTGGAAGTAGCTTTGGAAATGGGCAGTGGGGTGAGGCAGGAGGAATTTCAAGGTGCAGGATAGAGAAAGTGTGTCCTTGCTCTTTACCTGCCCCGAAGACTCTAAACTCCATCACAGAGATTGATGCCAGCTTCATCCTCCTGGGAAGGCAAATCCCCACAAGAAACCCTTCCTGTGCAGGAGGGATCCGCGTAAACCCTCGTGGTTGTTCCACTCAGGTCTGAGTGAACCCAGCTAACAGGGAGATTTTGCTGGGACTCTGGAACAGGACATTTTTGGTTCTTTCACGAGAGATGTAGAGATACTCATCTTCTCTTCTTGGCATGTGGTGGGCAGACATAAAGTTGACACTGCTGATGTCTTTAGCCACCTCAAGGGAGGCCAGCCTTGGGGGTGCTACAGGGACAGAAAGAGGACTCGGGGGAAACAGGTCTCAAAGGCAGAATGGAGTAGGTGGGATAAATCTCATCCTGCGGCCACCCCCTTGGGTCCCCTCCCACTGTGGGAGCTTTTCTGTCCTCTCAATAAATCCTGCTTTCTCACTTTAAAAAAAATTTAGAAAAAAAAATTTTAGGAAAAAAAAAAAAAAAAGCTTATCCTGGGCTCTCCGCTCTCTGGCTTTCCTGAATACATGAAGCAATACACTCCCTTTCTCATTTAATGCAATTTGAATTAGCTATTCAGTGACTTGCAAAATGTCAACTGCTGTTCCACATGCTTTACAGAGGGAAGAGGCAGCCTTGGAAGACTGGCCACCCGGGCCACACCCTTGGTGAGGGAGCCTCGGCCACTAGCCCCAGAGTATTCCAGATCATCCTCATTCAATGCTCAATACCTGATCCTATGAATGTGTTGGATCAAGTAAATAAGAATTTAAATATCTCTTGTATAATCAATGTTTATATACCTAACCCTGAATTGTACCCACATCTTTGTAATAAAAAAATAATAAAATAAAATAAATTTTTTTTTAAAAAAGAGTTTAAATATCTCTCTAGCCACTGAATAACGACAACCCCAAGGACCAATGTGGAGCTGGTGCATGGTGGGCTCTGAGAGGAGCTGGAGCAAATAATCAGGAAGGTTGCCTGACATCCTAAGACTGCCGGCCTACTCTTTTTTAATAGTAATTGGGGTGACGCTTTTTTGATAAGCAAAGCAAAAGATAAACATCCGCAAACAAAAACAGCATAAAAATAGCTTGTAGTGACATAGAACAAAAGATTGCTGCTCCGATCTGAACGATGGAAAATTCCCTAAGATGTGACCTACAATAAGTCAAATTGTGGACTCAGAAAGTCGTCCCTTGTTCAAATATCCTCCAAGCACGCTGTCAAAAGGCAGGTACAAATGATGGCAACATTGTTTCAGAAAATGACTACGGCCACAACAGCAGAGTCAGCATCCTGGAATGGGCCTCCACAGGACAGAGCTGTTCACAGCATGAGCTGAATTTAAGAAAAGGATGCTACCAGTAGGAGGAGCCCATGGAGCACAACTGGGGATACACTGGAATCTTCCAGCAAAGGTTACCTCCCCTGGTGCTAAGGGAAAGATGCGGGTGACCACCCTGCATCATAGACGTGGAAGTCCACTACGGAGTTGTTTGGAGGATGCTGCCTTCATGGTGCACAGCTGTGTGTCTGCAGTCACTTAAACAGTTTGGAGAAATGCAACAAGGACCAGTATGTTTTAAGTCTATCCTTTCCACACCTACGTCCATCTCCGCTTAGCCCGGACCGCGATGCATAAGCCGTTAAGGACAGAAAAGAAAGCCGTTGGGACAGATTAGGTGGCTAGGAGACGGGGCAAGTCAATGCTTCCCACAGTGCTGTGGAAGGAAGCAAGGAAGCTCACAGGAAGGGAGCAGAGCCCTTCCAAGTTTTTGATGGGGTGTCAAGCTAAGGAACAAATTCCACATCATGGCCCCCAGACACCACATCTGAAACAGAACTTCCACAAGCCCCGATGGCATTTGATGCAGGATGATGGTTTTCATTCATTTCTAGTTCATTCCTTTATAAAAACCGAGCTTTCACACCTCTCAAAAATTTATTTCACAACCCGCCAGTAAGCTGCAATTTGATGTTTAAAGAGTAGGGGGCTAATTTACATAAATAAACAAACCCAACCCCACACAGACACAGTCTGGGGAGCTGCTGGGGTACAGAGGCAGAAGATGACGTCATGTGAGACTGGAGAAAGGAAAGCAGTTACCATTTCCTGACCATCTGCTCTCACGGGGGCTACAACAAAGCCCTTTGGTTTGTCCCTGCTGGTCATTCACACCCAGCTGTGCTGCGAGGCTCCTCCCCCTGAAGGATATTGGTCTAGGTTTCCTAATTTTCTGTTCTTCAAAGCCTTCAAGTTCAACTGAAATATCCTCCTAACTGGCGTGTAACCCCCCGTCCCCCGCCACACACACACACCCCATGCCTTGGCTCCAGGGTCTGAAGTGGGATGTGGCCTCAGGAGGCACTTGCTCTCTATTCTAGACAGTTCCAGCAGGCCCAGTGCCCTCCTGAGCCCTCCCCTTCACCTTCCCTTAGGGCTCCAGGAAGATTCAGAACTGACAATTCCAGTTCTACGGAAGAGGAAAAGGAGGGTGAGGAAAACAGGGCTCAAAGGCAGGTCTGCAAGCACCAAGACAGGGAGAGAAGGGTGAGGAGAAGCTTGTCCAAGGCACACCCTGGCTGCCTTGTGGACTATGCCATGCCCATGTTCCCAAGATTCAGCCAAGTGGCCCTGAATCTGCCCGACACTGTGACCTCAGCCTGCCCCTCCTGCAGCAACCTCCACCCCACCTGGGACTGGCCCACCTCCTTGTCTCCCTCCTCTCTTGTTCCCTCCTCACCTCTTCCAGGCCCAGGCGTCCAAATCTCAGCCTTGTTAGCTCTGTGGTCTCCCCACTGCGTGTGCCCCCAGCCCAACCCAGCAGCCCAGACAAACAAAGTCTCCATCCTGCCACAGCTCGGTTCCTGAGTCCAGTAGATCCAGCTCTCACCCTTTTCAGCCCTCAGCAGAGCCTTCAGGGGGCTCCCCCACCCTCTACAGATAAGGACACACCCTGCAAGCCCTTCTCACCTCCAGCATTTATAGGATTAAGCACCCCCATTGATGCCAGGATGGGCTCTACCCACTGCCCATTTTCCCTACTCAGCCTTCTTCCTTTTATTCAATTTCAGAATATTCCAAATGAGTGTACGCTGTACCCAGCCCTGCTCCATGGACTCTATACCTATTAGCTCACTGCATCCCCATGTCAAGCCAGAGAGGTGGGGACCATTACCAGGCTCATTCACAGAGGGCAACACTGAGGCCCAAAGGGTTGGGTCCCAGACCCAGAGCTGGGATGAAGGAGCCACCTGGGTGGGCAAAGGTCCCAGAGGTCCATGGAGCCACCATGCCACCCTGTACACCCTGGCTCTGGACATTGTCAGTGTCAGAGAGGGAAGCATTTCTATCCTGTTGATGCCACAGGCCTTCTGGAGATGTGTTCTGGCAACTGGACCTAATTCTACCTGCATGGCCAGCTGCAAACACTCATGTCTCCTCCTTGGTCACGCTGGCCTTCTGTTGGATGCCACACCTTCTACCTGCTAGTCTCTCTTGGTCTTCCCCAGCCTTCATCCTGCTATTTGTCCCAAGTTGTTTGCACAGGCCTTTGCTAAGGCCCTAGTTGCCACCCCACTCCCCACCCCCTGCCCCCCAGGGGATGCTCAGAGCCCAGTACAGAGCCTGAAAACATGAGCCTAAGTTTGAGTTGATTAAGTCACACCCTGACCCAGTACACACTTGTTGTGAGGTGAATCTCACCTCCCACCCTAGCTGAGAAGTCTGGGCACCCCGGCCCCACCCAGCTTCCTGGACATAAGCCACAGCCATCACCAAAGGCAGTTCCTGACCAAGTGGACCCCAGTCACTTTTCGAGCCTGGCACTTCCAACAGACACACTTAGGAAAAAGCACTCCATGCTGGCTCACAGGAGAGGGCAAGGAAGAGGAGTGGACATTGAGAGAGGACCTCATGGAGCCCACAGCAGAGTTCATGAGGAGAACAAAATATTGGCATATGGGAGATGCTTCGTGGGATGCACAAGCTGGCTTATTTTTAATGTAATCACCCGGGATTATTCTGGCCAAAGTTGCCAGCCATGAGGGCAGCTGCCTTATCAACAAAAGGGGGTTGATTCTGGGCAGATGGTCATAGCAGCCCAGTCTCACAGGACATGTATTTTGTGAGGCCAAGAAGTTTTTAGGTTTGAATGTTGTTTTTACGGACAGGCCGAGTGCAGATTTTGCTTTCTGGTCACATGAGCATGTGTCTCAGTCTGCCTGAGCCCACTTTCCTCATACGTGGAAAAGGAGCTGGCACGTTCTCCCCACCCAGCATGGGAGGCTCTAATGGAGTCTCGGGAAGAGGTGTAAATCTACTCATGACAATCGGCATTCCTGGGATAAGACCTGCTGGGCAACTACTGCTTTGTAGCTAACCTTTTCCCTGGCGGTTTTTCAGGCTTTCTGCATGTTTTATGCTATTTGTACACCATCGGGCAGGCACACCAGTTCCCACCACTGGGGACAACAAGATAGGCTTTAAAAATTATCATCCATCTGTCATGCTTTCACTTGAAATTGTATGAAAAAAAGCAATCTTATTTGTAGTAGTAAATTTCAAAATGTACTTAACCAAACAAAGAAATGAAAATGAAGTTTGGTTTTTTTGGTGTTTTGGGTTTTTTTTTGTTTGTTTGAGTTGGAGTCTCGCTCTTGTCTCACACTCCGTCACCCAGGCTAGAGTGCAGTGGCATGCCCATGGCCACCCCAGCATCGACCTGCTGGGCTCTGGGGTTCCTTCCGCCTCAGCCTTCCAAGTAGCCAGAACTGTGGGTGCACACTGCCACGCCCCGCTAGAGAATGAAGTTTCAATTGTCAGCATTTTTTTTAATTTAAAAAAATCAGGCCAGGTGTGGTGGCTCATGTCTGTAGACCCAGCACTTTGAAAGGCTGAGGTGGGAGTTCAAGACCAGCCTGAGCAACATATCAAGAACACATCTCTACAAAAAATAAAAAATTAGCCGGGCATGGTGTCATGACCTGTAGTCCCAACTATTCGGGAGGCTAAGGCAGAAGGACTGCCTGAGGTCAGGGCTGCAGTAAGCCATGACTGTGCCACTGCATTCCAGCCGGGGCAACAGAGTGAGACCCCAACTAAAAAAACTAAATAAAACAAAATAATAAAAAATTAAGAAACTATCTATGAATAGTGAGAAAGTGAAGCAAATAAAACTAGATTTAACCTTTTCAAAAAGTTGCTGTTTTCAATAATAAAAAATAACACAGGGTCTACCGGAAATGACACTGGGGCTTAGCTGGGGGATATGGAGCATTCAAAAATGAAGATTGAGGATGTGACAAAAGAAAAACAGAGTCTTTTCCACTGAAGCGCAGATGGCACCAGGAGGCAAAGCTCAGGCCTTTGCTCAAAAAGTCCACAAGGAAGCCTCAGGACCTGTACAGCATAGACAGCCACCTAGGAAATGCCACCCCTCGCCAAAGTCTTGAACATGAACACACAATATCCCTCTTCTGTTCCTCTGGTGAACTCTCTATTCTGGTGCAAATGGATTGGTATCTTGTGTTCACTTATTTAACCAGTATTGATCACTTACTCTTTATGCCTGCTGGGCATGCTCCAAAAACATGGTAGAGTGCAGAGCAAGGGCTTCATGAGCATCTGTTATGTAAGCAGGCTCTTTCTTCCGACCATGGAGGGTGAGGGTGCAAAACCACCTCCTCCGTCCCACCTGTACTGCTGAGAGGGCAGGCAGAATCCACCCACAACACCTGGACCAGGTGATGTGCAGGTACAGGACACACACCACCCACATACTTAGACCAGGTGATGTGCAGGTACAGGATACACGCCACCCACATACCTGAACCCGAGTGATGTGCAGGTACAGGACGCAGGCCACCAGGAAGCAGATGCAGAACACTAGCAGGAGGAGGACAGCCACGCTCCTGGGGGGCAGAAGACATGAGAGTCATTGCCAGGTGGGGGCTGGGAGAGGTGGATCCCAGAGGTGCCTGAGAACCGGCCCCTCCCCCCATATCCCCTGAATCCTCAAAAGGAAACAGATGCAGTGTCGATACCCAGCTGCCTGCCACTTGGGTCTCAGGATTTGCTCATAGCTGGTTCTTTCTTTAGGGGAGGGCACTTGAGGCTCCTGGGTGAGAAAGCCCTTCCCAAGTCAATTTCCCCCACTTCTGCAAACCCCACTCACAAGATCTAGCCTAGACTGAGAGTCACGGGACTTTTCTGAAAGCCCTTTTCCTCATGATGGGAACCCAGGAGTTGCCTCGACTTTGCTGGTCTGTACTCTTGCTGGGCTTTGTCTGGGAAGAAAATTTTTAGAAAAATCTTGATCCCCAAACAGTGTCACCAGGTAGGTTGCTGTGTTCACAGTGTCTGTGGAGTGGGTGGGAAGCAGAGGACCCAAGAGTGAGGTCCCTTCTCAGCAGGTGTGGGGTAGCTTCCAAGTACTTTCAAACTCAAAAGAGATAATTATTTCATAGGTAGCTATTATTAAGAAATGGGTATGCCTGGGAGAGAAGTAGCAAGTGGAGACTTAGTGGTATCTCTCTTGCCAAAAACAAAAGTCACCAATGGACTTACATGATGTTTAAAAGTTATTAAAATTACTCTATTTTTCTTCCTTTTCAGAGGCCTCTTTTTCTCATTTTAACGTTTTGAAAATGACATGGACCTAGAAACCAATGGGCCCATGTGATGCACTGCAGGTTTTTTTTCTCAAAAACTATTAATTAAGGCAATGGTAACATTGCATGGATGGAGAAATTGAAAATACATGGTGACTTAGAACTGAGTAAATTCAAAATTAAAGATAGAAAATGAACAGTTCCACGCTGCATGCCATAAAAGGTTGTTAAACTATTGACTTAAGAAACTGGAGAATTGTTGGGTGGCTAATTTTAGCCCCCAAGGTCAGGTACACTGGGACAGTAACTGCAGAAGATGAACCTTGAACAAACAAGGGAAATGCGGCCACCAACCCCAGAAACCTGGACTTCTAGGTGGCCTTCCACCTCATTGATGAAAACACTTACTGTGGAATTATTAGAAGATAGACAAGGCCAAATAAGGCAGCCAGGATGAGGGCAAGGACAACAGCGCTGGTGAAATACTCGTCCTGAAGCTGGTGGTACTGCATGAGAGAGAATTCAATCCATCAGGTTGTGGGCTTCCTCCAGACAGGCCATGCCATCATAAACAGCAACAGAGAAGCTGAAAGCCAGAGTCCCTTACCTTTTTCTCCCGTTCAACATGTTTGTACTTCAGGGTAAAGAAGTTCAGGTCCGCCATCTCCAGCTCTGTCTGGCGGGCTTCTAAGAGGCGGCTGATGTACCTGTTGACACGAGTGCCTGGGGTGGTGTAGACAACGTTGGTAGAAAAAGACGAGCGGTTTCGGAGTTTTTCTGAGGCTGTTCTCAATGCCCTCCGCTGTAGCCATCATGAAAATAAAGGAATATCATCAAATTGTCCACTGTTGAATAAAAGCACTTGCATTCTCCTTCCAGCCTCGTCCACGGCAGGCCGGAGGTAGGTTCCGGGATCTAAGATACAATCGTGGCTCTGGCCCTTGCTGGTGGTGAGATGGCAGGTGAGTTATCTCAGCAGTTGGCATGGGGGTTCCGAGATAGGTAATGGGGATTACAGGACACCTATGCGATGGCACTGCAGTGAAGTTTAGGGGATTCAACATGTGTACGGTAGGCAGAACAGTGACCAGCACAGAGCAGGCACCTGCACTCATAAAAAGCCCAACACATGCAGAAGGAGATGCCCCAGAGTTATAAGAGCGGGAGTCCAATCCCCTTCTTTCAAGAGGGAGAAATGATGGCAAGAGAAACAACTCTGTCAATCTCTCACTCTGGCCAGGGCTGACAGGAACAGAAAGCGAGTCTTTCTTCCACAGCTTCCATATGTCATGTGAGGGATACACAAAATGCCCATTGCCAAAAAACAGAATCAAATGAACAACTTGACATGATCTCAAGATCAGTACATTAGGAGAGCCTGTAGTAATTAATACATTTGAGGAGAAAATAAGAATATTAAAAAGAGGCTATCCATGAGAGTCCAAAAAAAGAAAAAACATACTTCTCCTTTTTACTGCTACTGAATGGTGAAAACACTGACCATACATATAAAACTGTGAAATGGAAAACTGTGAAATGTGGAAAGAAGAGGAGGACATCTAGAGATTGGGAAACTCAAAGCAAAATAATGCATGTATGGTGGGAGGCAGTGTTGCTTGGGGTTTTCTTTTGCCTTATTTTTCTCAGACTAAGACTCAGAGAAGACAGCAACCTGGAAATGCCATTGGATGCAGACAAAATTTTTTAAAGCCCCAAGAAAAGCCTGTTGTTTCTAGCCAAAGGACAAACAACGGAGCAACCTAGCAAAACAAACAAAAGATCATGCAGCCAAAGATCATGAAAAAAAAAATCTCTGGCCCCAGCCACACCGAGACCAGCAACAGCCATGTGGGAAGCCTTGATCTTCACTTCTCACTAGGCTGTGAGGAGGCACACCGAAGTCCTCACTGAGATAGTGCCAGAAAAATTTGAATAGGGAATTGAAATTTCATCTCTACTGTGTGGACCTGAGTCCCACTCTTGCATTGTCAGTAGAGACGTAATGAGGAATCTGAACTTCCATATCTGCTCAAGAGTAACAAGGTGCCTCTAGCCCCCGGGTGTCATGAAAAATCAATGAAAAACCTGCAATTCCACCTCCACCACCCTTACTCATACAGAGGCTGAGAAGACCTGCTAAAAACAAAAGATTTCAATAAGATCCCGAGAGATCATATTACATAACATGATACCTCAGATGTCTAAGATACAATAAAAATTGTCAAGAAAATTTTCATTAAGAAAGATAAACAGCAGATATCAACATCAAGATAATACAGTTGTTAAAACTATCTGAAGAGGATTTTAAGGCAGTCATTGTAAAAATTTCTCAGTAATTGTGAACATACTTAAACAAATTATAGAAAGCCTCAGAAAATAAATATAAGGTATAAGAATAAAATAGATAGAAATTATAGAACCAGAATACACAATAACCAAAAATTTTTTTTTAATGGATGGACTCAACTACAGACTGTAGTGCATAGGGGAAAGAATTCCTGAAATTGAAGATAGAGTAACAAAAATTGTCCAATGTGAGCAATTAAAAATAGACTTTTACAAAAGGAGCCTCTGAAACTGTGGGAGGGGGAGGATGATAGCTTTAATATTCATTTTTGTCATCAGAAGGAAAAGAAAAAGAGTAGAAAAGACTGGATAAATATTAGAAAAAAATAATAGCTGAAAATTTCCCAAGTTTGGCAAAAGACATAAACTACAGATTGAAGTAAGTGAACAAATCTCAGACAGGATAAACTCAAAGAAATACAGGTCTAGACATATTACAATCAAAATTCTGAGAACAAAAGACAAAAAATAAAGTCCTGAAAGCAGCATGAGAAAAGTGACATATGATTTTTAGGGGAAAAAACAACTAGAATGACAGCAAATTTCTCTTTAGAAACCATGAAGGCCAGAAGGAACTGAGAAAACATTCTTCAAGTGCTCAAAGAAAAAGCTGTCAACTCAGAATTCTATATGCAGTAAAAATTAACTTCAGAAATAAAAGAGAAATCAATATATTTTTAGATAAATGAAAGATGAAAGAATGTGTAATCAATCTAAAAGAACAGCAAAAAAACTGTTCTTGAGACAAAAAAGTAAATGGTTAAAAAAAAAGGAGTGTTGAAACATCAGAAATAAAAAGAACAACAGAAATAAAAATACGGGTAAATGCAATATATTTCCCTTCTCTTGAGTTTTCTACATGATGTTTGCTGGTTCTACGTGATGTTTGCTGGTTATACATTTAGTTATAAATGTATGTAGAGGAAATATTTGCAACATGTATATTATAAATAGGGGAGGATAAAGGGACTTAAAGGGAGATAAATTTTCTGCACTAAAACTGTTAAAATGTTGACAGTAGACTGTGATATTATATAAAAATAATATATATCTAGAGTAACCACAAAAAATGATGTTATATAGCAAGATACATTATACATAAATCAACTACATATAAATAAAAAATTGAATTATAAAGTCCACATAAAATACAGCAACATAGGAAAATGAAAACAGAAGGAACAATCAAAACAAAAATAAGCAAATGAAATGGAAGACTTATCAATAACATATCAATATATCAATAACTACATTAAATATAAATGCTCTAAATATGCCAATTAAAAAGTAAAGGTTAGAAGAAATGACTTAATAAATATAATCCAACACTATGCTGTCTGCCAGAAGCTCACTTCAAATATAACAATATAGGCAGGTTATAAGTAGGTTGAAACTAATAGAATAGAAATGATATACCATGCAAATATTAATCTAATGAAAGCAGAAGTGGCTGTATTGATATCAGAAAAAGAAAATATGAGAGCAAAGAAAAATTACCAAGGACAGAGATGGACATTACATAATGACTAAAGAGTCAATGCAAAAGGAAGATTTAGAAATCCTAAATTTTACATATCAAACAACAGACCTTTCAATTATATGAAGCCATAACTGGTAAAATTTAAGGAGAACTAGACAAATTCTCAATTGTAGTTGAATGTCAAAGATTCTCTCTCTCAACAATCAACAAAACAACTAGACAGAAAATAAGCAAAGATACTGAACACCACAACACATCAAACAACAAAATCTAATTGACATCTATAGAATACTCCATGCAACAACAGAATACACATTCTTTTCAAATGCCCAAGAGTATAGAGTAAGGTAGGCCATATCCTCAGCCATAAAACAAAACTCAACAAGTTTAAAATTATTGAAAAAATACATATTATGTGTTCTCAGACCAAAGTGTAATCAAACCAAAATCAATAACAGCAAGATAATCTAACTGAAAGGAAAATCTTCAAGTACTTCTAAATAAGCCATGGGTCAAAGAAGGAGTCTCAAAGAAAATTTTAAAGTGCACTGACCCAAATGAAAATAAAAATTATAACATATCAAAATCTGTGAGATGAAGCTCAAGTAGTGCTCCAAAAAAATGAATTGCACTAAATGCTTACATAAAAAAGTAAAAGTCTCAAATCAGTCACTGAAGTGTCATGCTAACAAACTAGAAAAAGAAATGCAAAATAAACTCAAAGCTAATAGTAGAAGAGAAATAATAAACATAAGAGAAGAATTTGATGAAAAGGAAAGAAAAACAGAAAAAAAAATCAAAAGCTGGTTCTTTGAAAATATCAATAAAGTTGACAAATCTCTAGCAAGCCTGACAAAGAATAATAGTGAAAAGACCCTAACAAATTCAGAAATGAAATGCAATTTTACCAAATACTCTGCAGACATCAACGAAATAAAAAAGGAATACTATAAACAGCTCTATACAAATAAATGTGCTAACTTAGATCGAACAAACACAGGAACTACCACAACTCACCCAATACAAAGAGTAAATTGAATAACCCTAAAATTACTGAAGAAATTGACTTCATAATTTTATAATTTCTGAAAAAGTAACCTCCATGCCCAGATGATCTCACTGATGAATTCAAGCAAATGTTTAAAGAACTAACACCAATTCTACCCAATCTCTTCTAGAAAATAGAAGAGAAAGCAACACTTCATAACTCAAAGTCAGTATTACCCTGATATCAAGACTAGAAAAAGACAGTACAAAAAAGGAAAACTATAAGCCAATATCAATCATGCATATAGATGTAAAAATCCTTAACAAAATATTGGTAAACAAAATTCAGCAATATGCAAGGAGAATTATATACCATAACCTAGGGATGCAAGCCTGGTTAAATATCTGAACATCAATGTAATCTACCAAATGAACTAGTTAAAGAAGAAAAGCCAATGATACAGAAAAATCATCTGATAAAATTCAATACCCATTCATGACAAAAATTACCAGAAAACTAGAAACCGAAGGAAATTCCCCAACTTGATAAATAACATCTACTAAATACCTCCAGCTAACATCATAACAGTGAAAGAGGGAATGCTTTCCTTCTATGAACTGACCACTTCCTCTCACCACTTTTATTCAACATAGTGCTAGAAACCTCAGTCAGTGCAGTAAGGAAAGAAAAAGAAATAAAAGGCATACAGATAGGATAGAAAGAAATTAAACTATCCCTATTTTCAGATGACACAATGGTCTATATAGAAAATCCCAAGGAATACACACACATACACACACACACACACACACACACACACACACACACACAATACATCCTAGAAGTAATAAGTGAGTTCCACAAGGGTACAGGAGATACAAAATAAAAGTTAAAAAGTAATGGTATTTCTTTGTACTAGCAGTGAAAAAAGGAAGACCAATATTAAAATACAATACCATTAATAATCATTGAGATAAATGAAATACAAGTTGTAAATCTAACAAAATATGACAAGGACTTATATGCTGAAAACCTCACAATGCTGATGAAAGAAATTTTTTTTAGGTCTCTATTTTTAATTTTTTCATTCTTAATCATGGGTACATGAGTTATATGATAGCTCTATATATTTATGGGGTACATGTGATGTTGGATACAGGCATACAATGTTTTATCATCAAATCAGTGCAATTGGGTTGTGTATCACCTCAAGTATTTATTATTTGTTTATGCAAAGAGTATTCTAATTCAACTCCTTTTGATATTTTAAAAAACCAAATAAATTGAGAAGTATACCATGCTCATGAATTGAAAGACTCAACATAGTAAAGATGTCAATTCTCCCCATACATGGTTTTAACATAATTCCTAGCCAAATCTAGCAGGATATTTTGTAGGTAGACAAGCTTTTTAATATTAAATAGAAAAAGAAAAGAACTAGAATAGCTCATTTTTCTTAAAAAGAATAAAGTAAAAAGAATCAATCTGCCTGATTTTAAGAGTTCTATAATTGTATTGATCAAGACAGTATGGTATGGGCAGATAAATAGATCAATTGAACAGAATAAAGAACCCAGAAATAGCCTCACATATGTGTGGCCAAATGATTTTTGGCAAAAGTACAAAAGCAATTCAGTGGAGGAAGAATAGCTTTTCAACAAATGGTGCTGGGGCAATTGGATATTCATAAGCAAAAAAAAAAAAAGCAAAACCTTGATTAAGTCTTATACCTTATAAAAAATTAACTCAAAATGGATTATAAATTTAACTATTACACATAAAATTACAAGACTCTTAAATTATAAGACTCTTGGAGGAAATGTGCAAATAGTTGGCACTTGGGCAGTGTAAAAAATTCTAAGATATGATTAGAAAAACATGATTTATAAAATTTAAAAAATCAGTAAGTTGAATATCTTCAAAACTGAAAACATCTGTTCTGTGAAAGACCTTGTCAAGATGATGAAAACAAGCTACAGACTGTGAGAAAATATTTGCAAACCACCTATCTGACCCAAGAATCATACCTAGAATAGATAAAGAATACTTAAAAGTGAACAGCACACACATAAAAAAAATCAAATAATCCAATTAGAAAGCTGATAGAAGACATGAATGAAGAGACACTTCACTGAAGAGGACGAGAACATACAGATGGAAAACTAGCACATAAAAAGATGTTCAAGGCCAGGCTCAGTGGCTCAGCCTGTAATCCCAGTACTTCGGGAGGCCAAGGTGAGTGGATTGCCTGAGCCTGCAGATTTGAGACCAGTCCAGGCAACTTGGCAAGACCTCCATCTCTACAGTAAATTTTAAAAAATTAGCCAGGCATGGTAGCGCATGCCTGTAGTTCCAGCTACTTGGAAGGCTGAGGCAGAAGGACCACTGGAGCCCAGCAGGTCAACGCTGGGATGGCTATGAGTGTGCCACTGCACTCCAGCCTAGGTGACGGAGTGAGACTCCAACTCAAAAAAAAAGAGATATTCAGCATCTTTTGCCATCATTGAAATGCAAAAGTAAACTCACAATGAGAGATATCACTACATACTTACTAGAACAGCTACATTTTTTTTAAAAAATAACATCAAACGGCAAGGATGTGGAGGAAAAAGATCCTTCATCCACTGCTGATGCAAATGTAAAATGGACGGCCACTCTGGAAAACAGTTCGGCAGTTTCTGAAGAAAACTAAACATGACCTATCAATTGCATATCTAGGCTTCTATCCTAGAAAAATTAACAATTTTGTACACACAAAAATCTGTACAACAATGTCTATTGCAGCTTAATTTTTAAACGTTAAAAACTGAAAGCGGCCAGGCACAGTGGCTCATGCCTATAATCCCAGTACTTAAGGAGGCTGAGGAAGGATTGCTTGAGCCCAGGAGTTTGCAATCAACCTGGGAAACATAGCAAGATCTCATCTCTACAAAAAAAATCAAAAAGTTAGCCAGGCATGGAGGCGCACGCCTATAGTCCCAGCTACTCTGGAAGCCGAGGCGAAAGGATTGCCTAAGCCCCAGAGGTCAAAACTGTGGTGAGTCGTGATCATGCTGCTTCACTCCAGCCTAGGCAATAGAGTAAGACCCCAAATAAAAAAAAAAAGCTGGAAACAAAAATGTCCTTTAAACAAACGATGGTCCATCCACACCATGACAGACTACTCAGCAATGAAAAGGAAACTATCAACACACATACACACACACACACACACACACACACACACACACACACAGATTGGATGGATCTCAAGGGTATAAAGCCCAGTTTTTTTTTTAAAAAAAAAAACAGTTCCAAAGATCACAAACTATATGATTCCATTTATATGAAGATTCAGATCTGAGCCATCAGGGAACTGGCTTGGTGGAAGGATAATTCCAGGTTTAAAAAAAAAAAAAAAATCCCACACTCAAGGGGGAAACTTTGTCTTGAGGCCGACAATCTCCTTCCTGAAGCTGGAGATAATGAGGGGGCCATGCTCAGAGACCCTGCCCATTGCAAATCTCTGCTGTGCCCAGTAGCTTTCTCATTGTCCATTCAGGCTATACTCCAGATGATCAGACTCTAACTAGAGTGTCCCCATGTTCACTGGTAACTGCCTGAGATTGGGCTTACCAAAAGACAAGTGACCAGTCTCAATTGTTCCCGGGTCGTACACAGCTGAGGGATCCCGTGAAGGGCTGATGGACACAGGTCTACCCTCAGGTCAGGGCTAATGGACGTGAATCCTCCCTCCATCAGGACTGATGGACATGGATCCTCCCCTAGGGCGGGAATGACAGACTCCAGTCCTTTCTCGGGTCAGCCACACCTCCAGACTCTGTCACCTTCTTACACCCTCTGCCTGTCAGCTCACCTACTGTGTTCCGGGTTACTGCTCCTCCATAATCATAAATCAGAGTTCTGGTCTGTAAGAGTGGCCAGTGCATTGGGCTGGTGATGGGGGTGACAGGGTGGCTATCCCTCAGTCAGTAGGAGATGAGCACATGTCTAAAAATGTACCAAGAACAGCCCAAGACCACAGACTGGACAGTAAGGTGAAAGCTCTTACAATGTCAAGGACTGTAGGATCCAGTAATGGCATTTACCACGATAACAGCCAGAGAAAAAACCCACCAGGTTGAGCATCTTAAAACATACTCAGAGTCGGGCTCGGTGGCTCAGCCTGTAATCCCACGCCTTGGGAGGCTGAGGTGAGTGGAATGCCTGAGCCCGCGGGTTCGAGACCCGCCTGGGCAACTTGGTGAGCCCTCATCTCTACAATAATTCAAAAATTAGCCAGGTGTGGTAGCACATGCGTGTAGTTCCAGCTATTGGAAGGCTGAGGTGGAAGGATCGCCAGAGCCCAGCAAGTCGAGGCTACGGTGGCCGGGAGCAGCTACTGCACTCCAGTCTGGGTGACAGAGTGAGACTCCAACTCAAAAAAAAAAAACAAAACAAAACATACTCAGAAGTATTTTCTAAAATTCAACATCCACTTCTCGTTAAAAGAAAAACTGCAAACACTATCTCACATGTGCTACTTTCTTAAAATAATTATACTATGACTCCTAACCCAAAGCATCACAATTAGTGGTAAAAATCCTATTTATTTTGACTACTAAAGTCTATCATTTCATCAAAGATGGAAAAGAGAAAGCAAAGTTATCAAGAAATACATATTATTATAGATCAAGACAATCCAAGATAATTAAGTAAAAAGTTATTGCAATCAGTTTCAAAAACTGTGGACCAAACAAGCTGAAGTTTTATCTTCATTAATTCAGATAGATATGGTAGAAATGATCTAAAATTCCTAGCCATGTTTAAACAAAACGTCCAGGAGACAAAAATAAGGGAGACTCTGGGCAAATCAGAAAAAGAGAAGAAAGACGCAGCACTGAACACACTGGTGATATTTTAAACCACGTTAAAGTGCAGTTGGGGAAGCCAAGACACACACCAATAGAAGTGAGCACAGCAAAAGCTCAGGAGAGAAGAATTTAGCAACAGCTATCCAAAATTAAAACAGACACACCATTTAACCCAGCAATTTCACTACAAAGCAATACTCCAGGCTATCCTTATAACATTTACTAAGATGTCTGTAAAAAAAGATGTTAACAGCACCAGTGGATGTGAGAACAACCTCTAGAAATAAAGTGCCTGCCTACCAATAAGCCCCTGGCAAAATCATAACTTGTGCTTGCAGCCAGAGGCCATCGAGCCACTTAGAAATGACCAAGACTTGTCTGTGCCCCCAAGGTGTCTAAGGTCTGTCACTGAGTGAAAAGAGCATGTAGGACAAGTTCCTATTTGCGTTAACCTTCTGGTGCACACACAAATTGATGCATGGGAGGAAATACACAATGGCAAACATTTTGGAGAGTTTAATTTTTATATCATGTGGAGATACTGCCTTTTTAAAATAAATAAATAAATATGCGTAGATATTTAAGAATGAAGAGAAGGACAAAACAGCACTCCAAAAAAAAAAAAGAGAGAGAGAGAGAGAATTAAGAGGCTCCTAGGTGCACCTATTAGAGGGGACAAGTAGGCGGCCAGATATTAGGAAACTGGAATACAGAAGTGTCCTCACACTGGCTCCAGCAGGCAATAGCATATCCCCAGCTGCTGGGCCCAGTGGGTGACGACTATCACAGCCTCTAATCAGCAGCACACACACTCACACAGACATTGGACTCACTGGATTTCATTTCACAAAACAGAGATGGAAATGTGCTTTAATGAACAAAAATGATTTGCTTCATTTAAAAATAATAAAAATGACCTAAATATCAATGGAGGTTGATTAAGAAAATGGTCTCTCTTTGGAATAGAAATCTACACAAGGGTTAAAAAAGTGATATTTTTGGCAAATATTTAATAATGTAAGAATGTGTTTATAATATATTGGCAAGTGAAAACAAAAAAAAAGTAATCAAACTGCCTGTATATCATCCAACCAAGTTTATTAAAAAATGTATACACACTTAAGAAACTGGGAGGCAGTAAGAATGGCCATCATTAATAAAACAAACAGCAACAGATGATGGCGAGGATGCGGAGAAAAAGGAATGCTTCTACACTGCTGGTGAGAATGCAAAATAGTGCAACCTCTCTGGAAGACAGTGTGGTGATTTCTGAAAGAACTAGACATTGACCTTCCATATGACCCAGCAATCCCCCTATTGGGAATATACCTGGAGAAACTCAAATCATTCTACAAAAAAGATACCTGCACATGCATGTTTATTGCAGCTCTATTCACAATAGCAAAAACATGGAACCAACCATGCTGCCTATCAAAGCAGGACTGGATAAAAAAATGTGGTGCATATACACAATGGAATATTATGCAGTCATAAAGAAGGACAAACATAGGAACTTCGCAGCAACTTGGATGGATTTTTGAGTCGATCATACTCAGTGATCTATCACAGAAACAAAGAACAGAGTACCACATGTTCTCATTCATAAGCAGACCTTGAACAATTATCATAATACTCTAGGAAGGGGATTGGCAGTTGAGGGAAACTACCAGGGGAGGGAGGGGCATACCTCATCAACAAGGGTACCTGCATAATGAACATTTGTATACCTAACCCTGAATTGTACCCCACATCTTTAAAATAAAATAAAATAAGAAACTTGGAGGAACAAAATGTTAATGATAGCTTTTTTTTCTGTGGGTAATAGCATTATGGATAAATCCTTTCATTCTCCTTTGTGCATTCTTTGTTTCTCCATTTTTCCACAATAAATTACATTTGTAACCAGAAAGGAGTATTGCGAGAAGAAACAGAACAGGTGTGAGCGCATTGGACGGTAAGGGGTTGACGGCAGGTGCTCATCCTTGTGGTCTTGATGAGAGCAGCCAATGCGCAAGACCTGGAGCTGCATGCAGGGCTGTCCTGATCGCTGAGTAAGAGACAAAGCCCCAGGGGGACATCCAGGCCACTCCGTGTGGGGTAGATCAGAACCCACCAAGAGGCACCCAATGTGTGGGGCCTGACAAAACGTCTCTGCTTGACCAAATTTTAGTCAGCCTCCTGAACCTTCTCCAGGGCCCAACTGTGCAATTCCTTAAAAAATCCACTTTTAGCAAGACTCCTACTAAGTCAACTTAGCAAGAACTCCCCACCACAATATCCCATCACCCTCAATATCTGATCAAGTTTCTTATCCCCCAACATCCCCCATGTGATGGCTGATCATTCTGGCTTATTTTCAGCTAGAATCCTGCTAGGTCCGTTTAGCCAGAATTCCCCCTTACCCCTGATGTTTCCTTTTAGCAATTTTCCATCCACTGACCTCCAGCCTGCTTCTTGGCTATAAATCCCACTTGCTCATGCTGTACTGGAAGATGAGCCCAGTCTCTCTCCCTCACTGCAAGACTCCATTGCCGTGGTCCCTATGACAATCGCAATGACCCTGACACCATCTGCCTCACTGTGTTTTAAACAAATGTCACTGGCTGGGCTCAGTGGCTCACCCTGTCATCCCAGCACTTTGGGAGGCCGAGGCGAGTGGATTGCCTGAGCTCGCGCGTTCAAGACAAGCCCGGGCACCTTGGTGAGACCTCGTCTCTACAATAAATAAAAAATTAGCCAGGCGTGGTAGCACACGCCTGTGGTTCCAACTACTTGGAAGGCTGAGGTGGAAGGATCGTCAGAGCCTGGGGTGGCCGTGAGTGTGCCACTGTACTCCAGCCTGGGTGACAGAGTGAGACTCCCACTCAAAAAAAAAAAAAAAAAAAAAGTCGTTGAACAATTTTCTTTAATAACCTCCGCCCTCCTCCCCTTTCCAACTCACAGCTCCTCTACCCACTCAACCCATCCCTACCCCTGCCCTTGTGTGACACCACCATCTAGTGGCCAATCATCCCTGCTGCTTCCTTGAATGAGCACCCAGAGAGAGGATGGTTTGAGACATTCCCATCTGTCCAAGCACATTTTCATGCACTTCCCAGAACTCTAGGCCCATTTGCTCAAAAAAAGAGTTTCAAAGTCAAACAGCAGAATGCACACTCCTCATGGGTCCCTAACTCCAGCTCAAGGCTGAGCTCCATCAAATGCTGAGGTAAGCCACATGTGAGCTGAGTCTAAAGGTACGGTGGGCAGAAGGGGGAGGAAGAGATGGTTGATTGCAGATGGGCCTGGATGTCCATGGGTGTCCAGAGCAGGGGCTGCTCTGTGCACACAGATTGCACCTGTCACTCTCATTGTCCTCAGCACATGCCCTGCCTGGAACCACCACAGAGGCCACTCACCTGTCACTGCCCCATCATCACCTTTTAATGCCTCCCATAATGAGGCATCAGTCCCCTTCCCATTTTGGACTTGTCTTCACTGATCACAAGGCAGTCACCGAAGGGGCAACACTGAAATAGCAAAAGCCCCAGGCTCCACGGTTCAACTGGACTGCAGCACCTGCCCTGAAAGTTACCAGGCCAGGGGCCAGGGAGTTGGGAAGGAATCGGGCACTGTGGAGACAAGGGGTCAGAGGTGGAGACCACTAAGAAGATGGTGTTTTGGCCAGTCTGGATGTCCTGGTCAAGTTGCTGATCAGGAGTGCGAGAGAAAGACCATCTGTAGGCAGAGAGTTCCTATACAGATAGGGAGGCAGGAAGTAGATGGATGGATGGATGGATGGGTGGATGGATGGACGGGGCACAGACTTGGACATTGGAGATAAGGATAACAAGTAGGTGGGGCCAGGCTTAGCATAATGTCCACCTAGAGTGGGAAGCCCAGCTCCAGGGTGCAGATCATCTGGAAGGGGCTGGACGGACCAGGCTGGGTCAAGGCCCAGGGCCCAGCCACAAGAAGCACAGACAAAAGACCACAGTCCACAGGAGTTGAGAAGGTGGGATAAGAGAAGGGGACACAGTCTGGAGGGAGCTTGAGAATCAGGGTGCTGGGCCCAGGGGTGACTGGATATGTCTGATCATAAATCCAGTCAGCCCAGGGGCAGGGAGACAGTACTAGACATGCCTGGAGTTGTCTGAGCTGGACCCAGGGCACAGGGTCCTGAGCACACAAGTCAGACCGTGAGTGTGCACCAGTTGTTTAGCAAGATGGGGTGGGGGGAGGAGGACAAAACTAAGGACACCACCACTCAGGGGAGACAGGAGAGTGCAAAGCAAGGATAACAAGCACTTGGGGTCAAGCTTAGGATAAGGTCCACCTCTTTGGTCAGGAGGGTAAGAGGCATGGTGAACACAGAGGCCGGGCTACGGCAGCCTACAAATGGATGGGGAAAGCAGGTGGCAACTCTGGCCAAGCACTTGAAAAGAGAGTGAAGAGACCCTACACACAGGCAGGTCTGCCCAGGCAAGGCAGGACCACATAGGCAGAGGAGAGCTGGGCTGCAGGACACCTGTGGATTCCTGCGGGCACGGGTAATAGGAGCAGGGGCTGCAGGAGGCTTGAGAAGGTGGGACCCCCAAAACCCAGGTTTGTAGCAACTTCCAAACCTAGGGAGCCACCGGGGAGTATGCTGCTGGTGCCCACCTGAAATCTGAGGGGGGCGGCCACCCCACAGAGGATGGATACTCTCTACCAGGAGAGCGAGGAGGCTCTCTGTCTTGGTGTGTCAAACAGTTTGCATGTGTGAGTCAGAGGCCAATATATACTCTGCCCAGGAAAGTGCCTTGCCTGGATTCTTAAGTCTTATTAAACCCATGCCCCTCAGCAATCAAAGCAAGAACGATTTCTACTCCCCTCACCCCCACTTCTTGCAACATTCCCTATCGTGCCCAAGTCCATGATTGCTTTGCATGCTCCTGCCTTTTTTAAAAATTTCTGATCTATTGTTGGTACATCATGCATGGTTTTGGATTAAATTTGATTCTTTATATAGTGCATGGAAATATCATTTATCTCGATGGCTGAGTTTTGGGCAGGCACTTAATTTGTGCACCTGACTTGCCCCACCCTTGTCTTGGCCCCATGAGGTTGTATGGAGTTTGGTGGGGGACTTAGGTGCTTGGGAAAAAAAGATAGCAATTACATCTCTTTTTCTGCTTCTGGTAATAAGGCAAAGGTCTAACCTAAATCTCCTCCCACTGCAAATTCTGAGTAAAAATCCTAAAACGCACACACACATTTTAAAATGTACAACTGAACTGGTAAGAAAGTTAGGGAAATAATCAGAGCCCAAAAACGTTCAGGCAGATGGGAGTCCAGATAGAACAGGCATGCAGGAGCCATTGGCTGCCCTGAGGGCAGCTGTTAATCTCAGGAGACCACCAGCTTCTGAAGTGCTGGATTTTTTTTTTTTTTTTTTGAGTTGGAGTCTCACTCTGTCACCCAGACTGGAGTGCAGTAGCCGCTCCCGGCCACTGCAGCCTGACCTGCTGGGCTCCGGCGATCCTTCCACCTCAGCCTTTCAAGCAGCTGGAACTACAGGCGC
>CAUYQG010076546.1:0-18290 GCA_963574415.1 Tarsius wallacei | reverse complement strand
TTGTTAGTTTAATGAGGTCCCACTTGTCTATCTTGTCTCTTATGGCCTGTGGGTTTCGGGTTCTGTTCAGGAATTGGCTACCAGTTCCAATTTCCATGAGGGTATGCCCTTCATTTTCAAGGATTCTTATGGTTTGAGGTTATTGAGGTGGCCCACATCAAGGCCTGAGGAAACCCAGAATAGCTTTTTTACATTCACTAGTAGTAATTATTTTCAGGTTGATGAGATAAGGAAATGTTTATTTTCGTTACATTTGTATGTCACTAAAAATACCTGAGGTGAGAGATTTGGATTTAATTTGCAACTTTGCCATGATTGGCTTTGTGTGCTCAAGCATTTCCCAGAGGAGTGAAAGAGACAGATGTCGAAACCGGTAACCATAATACAAGGGGTCAGAGACAAAAGAGATTATAGGGTCTGTTTGTGGAAGCGAGGGGCTAATTCTACTTGGGAGAGTTAGGAAAGGATGAGCTAAGTAGTGAAGGATGCTGAGAACTTATCCCAGCATAGGTGAGAGTACTTGCAAATGCTGAGTTACAGAAGGTGATAGGGAGTAGGCTGGCTGCAGGGTGGACTTTGTGTGCAGTTGTGAGGACAAGGAACTTCATCTGAAAGGCCAGCGGGTGGTCAGCAACCCTGGCTACATATGAGAGCCATCTGAGGGGTCTTGAAGTCCCGCTGCTGCTGGCTTCTCCACAGGCCAATTAAACCCATGGTCCTCACATCCCCACTGTCTAGGAAAAGTTGCAGGTGACTTGAGTTGGCAATCAGGCTTGGGGGCCCCTTTCACAGACAATGGAGAACCGGGGACGGAGTTGAGGAGAAGCATAGGTGATTGACATTGTTTTTAAGAAAAATATGATGGTGAACTTGTGAGAGTGAGGAGGACAAAGTTGATAGAGACAAGAGGTAGGGACATTTGTTAGGAGGTATTGTGATCACCTAGGAGAGAAGAGGCCAAGCTGGGCTAGAGCACAGGCAGCAAGAAAGGACAGGAGGGTCAGACTTCAAAGACAATTACTAGGGCAGAATTCAATGGCTGGCTGTACGCTGTGAGGAAACGCCACGATTCAAGGGCAAGGTCCAGGTTTCTAGTTTGGGAGAGTGAATGCCACCAGTACACGAGAGAGGGAATAGCTCATTCCCAGGCATTGCTGGGAGTTCATAACAAAACCCTTGCAGTGGGGATAGCTGCAGTGCTGTGAAAAGTGGAACAACCAGGAATTGTATGCACAGCTTCAGCAGACCTCTCATTATAGGAATTTTATGAGTCTATCACTCCACGGGACTCAAGAAATTAAAGAAAGAGGCTCCCATAGAATCCAAAGTACTTTGCCAAGGAATGTTTCCTGAAAGTGGTATTTCTTCTAGTCTATACCATACTCAGGCAGAAATAGCCTCATATATTTCCAGATGTAAAGTCTGTTGTAGTCAAACATATTACATGGAAGCTTTACTCAATTATTTACTTTTTTATTTAGCAGATTTTGTTCATACATTCCCATTTTATAGGACAAGTTGTAATTCTTTTCCTCTGTTGTTGGTAGCTAATCCATGTAAAACAGGTTGACAAATTTGCAAGGCACAGTTCCATGTATTATCTTATTCTAACTTCAATCCAATTATAGTGAATGAGATTAAGTCAAGGAATGTGTCTTGCTTTCTTGTGCACACCCAATGATATGTTAGTATGTACTTAAAGTATGCACACCCATGGTATATTAGTGCATCTTTGTTTACTATAGAAAGTACAGTAGATTGGAAAATAATACACCAACATGTTTTTTTTGAGTCAGAGTCTCACTCTGTCACCCAGGCTGGAGTGCGGTAGCATGCTCATGGCCACCACAGTCTCGATCTGTGGGGCAGGAGATCCTTCCGCCTCAGCCTTCCAAGTAGCACTACCATGCCCAGTTAATTTTTTTGACTTATTGTAGAGACAAGGTCTCGCCATGTTGCTTAGGCTGGTCTTGAATCCCTGAGTTCAGGCATTCTTCTTGTCTCTGCCTCCCAAAGTGCTGGGATTACAGGCGTGAGCCACCATGCCCAGCTTAAACCAACATGTGAAAGGAGGTTGTCTTTAGGTAACAGGGCTATTTTGGGGATTTTTAAGAATTCTATCTATTTTTATGTGTTTTCTAAGTTTTCTGTAATGAAGTGGTATTATTATTAATAAGTAAATAAATTTTATTTGTAAAAGTAATAGTTTTGGTTAATATCAATTTTTTTTTAACTAATGAAGGGCCATCAGACCTTACCTTAACCACTTTCAGGATGCCTTCATTAGTTCTAGGATCAGTTTGTATTTCGAACCAATTGCCTTCATTCCCAGAGGTAAAGAAATACACAGCAAGCCAATTATCTGTGTACTCTTCATCCCAGTCTATTACTTGAAATCGAAGTAATTCAGAACTTAAAGTGTTTTCCTCAATACGTGCTGAATACTGAAAAAGAAAGAAGTAGAATTTAAGACTCAATGCCAGGTTCTACCTAAAGGAATTATATTTCTTCTGAATGGCATTAATTATTACTTCTCAAAGTATGTAATGTCTTCTTGCTGGTTACTGGATTCTTACATTTCAAAAAGGTTTTTTTTTTTTTTTTCCAGAGAACTTAAGGAAAAGCTAACAGACAGGTAAATACCGAATGGGGATGGCAAATACTAAGTATATATTAAAATGACACAGGAGCAGTGGGTGTACCTGAGAGTCCTTAAGCATTGGGAAGTTATCGTTGACGTCTTTCACTTTAATACTACACTCGCATTGAGTTGAGAGTCCTTCTCCGTCTCTGTCGGCACCGCTCACAACCAGGCGATAGCTGCTAACTTGCTACATGTGGAGGAAAAAAAAATTAATCTCCAAGAATATGAATGGTAACTATTTGCTTCCTATGGGTAAGGAGGTGAAAATATTCTAGTTTATGTATAGGGGCACGTGGGACTCTGATGGTTGGGTGGAGGTCTTTAGGGGGCTACGGCAAGTTTTCTCTTTTGTGAGTTTCATAATATGGAGTAACATGGAGTCTGGCAGCGTAGTCCATAGTGATGGAGACAGAAGGTGGTGGCGGGTATGGAGAGAAGAGAGGAAGGAGATTCGTTAGTGCTCCAGAAGCAGAAGTAAATGAAAAGGAGGAGTCGGGAGAAGTGTGACATCAAAGAGGATTTTATTCCAGCTAGAAATTTCTCCCTTCATCTAAGAAATTTTCTTCTCCCCCATTATATGAGGTATTAGTCACAGCTCAGTCTTTGTCCATGTATGCCAATGCCTTCTTTTTTTTCCCCCCTCACTGTAACTTCCACTGGTATGTTTAAGCTACAGTTGATTGTTCAGATGCCAGGCATACATCCCATCCCACCGGAATCACACTCCAGAATGCGAACAGTTTCCCTAGATTGGCCCAATTGGGTATTGGAAACTTCTTTTCCTTTCGGTTCTTTTATTCTCAGGTAAAAAGAAGTCACTTTTCTTACAGTCAAACCCTTTATCATTGAATGTTCCCCAAGTGTCTTGCTGTACCTCTCGGTCAAGAGAATTGGTCAAAGTAAGGACTTCCCCGGTGTTTCTGCTTAGGAGGAACATGGGTATGCCTGCAGGTTCCTGAGAGACTATTTTGAAGGCAATTTTAGAGTTCAGATGGTTTGGCTCATCTGCATCTGTGGCATTTAGTATCATCACCAGTGAGTCTAGGAACACAAGAAAATGTTCATTAAAGAATATGTAAGATTGACATTATGTTCACATTAAAGCTTCAGCACAATTTCACATTTATCCTTATACTTTTAGTATCGTAAAACTATCTACATGCTTTAAAAAGTATTGCATGCCACTTTGCGATGTCTCTTTCTGTCTCTCCTAACCAGAAATGTACTGCCTTTCATAAAAATCTTCCAATTCTCTCTGTCTTGACTTTGTTAAGACTGAGACTGTTTTCTATCTTTATTTTTTTCTCTTGATAGTCATATAATTCTTCCTTTTCCCCAAGTTATTCAAGTAATATGAATATGTCTCTGTTCCTTATATCTTAAAAGAACCTGGCTGACGCATCCAGCCACATAATGCTGCCTCTTTAGCTTTTTGACTACCTGAAACTCATGTAAGTTATATATATGGAATAAGATACTATTGACTTGATAGCAGGACTATGACCTAGAAATGCAATGGTAGTTGATAATCAGGTCAACTACACATTTTAGGAAGGAAGACCCATATCATCTTGATGAATTTCATTTTTCAAAACTACTGATCAAACCAAGAGAATAAATTAGTTTGTAAGAATGATGTCTTATAGTCATACTTATATTTGAAAATAGATACACTGGAAGAGGCAGTTGCTATAAAAGACTTACTTGAAGCACTATTTTCTTCTATTTCACCCATGAATATGCTTTGTGAAAACACTGGAGCATTATCATTGACATCCAAAATTTTGACCGTTAGTATGAGGGGCTTCTCTACATCTTGTCCTAGGGTATTTAGAGCCCGACATGTGATCTGAAAACAGAAGAAATGTGAATTATTACTCTATACACTTACTTTGTATACTATTAAGACTTGTGGAAAGAAGGCCTCTGCTGGCATGTACATGAATTTTGTGCAGAGAAGAAGAAAAACAATTCCCCAAAGGGTAGATAAGTGGAAAAAGGTGCCCATTCTGGGCAGACCAGCTGGGCAAGGGGCCCCTTCCTCCAGGCAGATGCTATCTCGTGTTGAGGTGGCCACTGGGCAGGCTGGATGCAAGATTTCAGTCTCCCTCATGCTCCCTCCTGGTGTATTCCTTCAGGATTGTGAACTGTAAGTGGAGGCTTTTTGTAGAGGGATTAATATTGGTGGTGGTGGATTTCATTTACTGATCCATCCTCTATTTTTTTTTTTACTTGGAGTCTCACTCTGTCACCCAGTCTAGAGTGCAGTGGCATTATTATAGCCATCATAGCCTTGACCTGTGGGGTTCAGGTGATCCTTCCTCCTCAGCCTTCCAAGGAGCTGAGACTATAGGTGTGAGCCACTACACCAGCTAATTTTTTTATTTATTGTAGAGACGAGGTCTCACCAATTTGCCCAGGCTGGTCTCAAGCCCCTGGGCTCAGGCAATCCCCTCAACTCCGCCTCTCAAGTGCTGGAATTATAGGCATGAGCCACTGGGCCTGTAAATTCACCAGTAGAGGAGCATTACTCTCCTCTAAACTCACTAGTAGAGGAGTGTCATTTCTGGTACACAAGAAGAAGGGTACCCCAGTGTTGAGGACACAAACTTACCAGGAAGCTTGGGGTTTCCTCTCGATCCACTATGGCTGTTATGTTAATATCCCCAGAGTTTTGGTCAACAACAAAGATTCCAAAAGGTGGCTGATCAATGCCCACTCCAGAAATTTTGTAGGTAATTTTCTGGCTTGCTTGGTAATCTGAAGTAATCTGTAGCCAAAAATACCCAAAATGTTGAGGTGAACATCACTCAGGCTTCTTCTTCCCTACCCTGACCTCCATAGTATTAAGTCATGTGTACATTTGATTCACTCTTTTTGACACTGCGCCATTTAATTTTTGCCTTGATAATACTAAGAATACTAAACAAAATCAAATTGTTGCTTTTGCCTACAAGCCTGGACCAATGCATGTTAAACATTTTGGCTTCAGAATATTTGCTCAGACTGTGGCCATGTGTGATGATAAAATGAGGGAAAATCAAGGGCATTTGATATTGACAAGGCCATTCCTAAAGGCTCCCGCCTTGCCTGATACCATTTATTTAGTTTAAATAGGGGACGAAGGAAAGAAAAAAGGGAAAGGGATTGTATAGTAGGTGTTAGGATGCATCGACATGAACTATTTTTATTATTGGAATTTTAAGTTTTTTAACAAGGAAAATTTCAAATATATGTAAATTAGGATAGTATAATGAGTCTGATACATCTTGTCACCCAGCTTCAACAACCGTCAAGACATGGCCAATTCAGTGTTTACTCCCAGCCATTTCTCTAATTGTCTTATACATGTATATTTTTTCTATTTGTTTGCTAGAATCTGTATCCAAGTAAGGCTTCTATGTTGAAATTGGTCCATATGTCTCAATTCTTTTTATAACTCTAGAAGTTACCTCCATTTCTCTCTCTATTATTATTATTATTATGCTATTTTGTTGAAGACATCAGTTCATTTGTTCGGTGGACTCCAAGTTGGTATGATGCTAATTGGAATTGTCAAATTATTTTAGTGTATATCTTGTACATTTATTCTAAAAATTCACACTGCCCCTGTCGCTAGAACTTACCTTAGCAATTGGGTTTCTTTTTGAGTTGTCTTCTCGTTCTCTGCAGGGTCTTGCAAATTTCACCCACTCGCGTTTATACCTTCTTTTGGTTTGTTGAACTGCCGTCTCATCTTCTTCGTGTTGTCCTTTTGTCTTATGTAAAAAGAGATTCTATTTATTATGCACATTCATGGAAATTTGTACTTTGAATACTGAATATAGACACCTAGGTTGAGGAATGCCTATGTTTCGAGATACGTAAGACTATTAGATGTCTAATTTGCTTTACCTGATGCTTTGTCAAGCAAGTAAGAAATGTTAAATAATTAAAATAAGTACAATGCTATATGGTTTTTAATACTAGCATTTAATCATATTTTATATTTCCATTATATACTCCACAGTATCTAACTGTCTGGGCACATGGGATTTGACCAGTTGATTTGTTTAAGATAAAAAGAAATAATGTATGAAATAAATTATAATAATGACATTTATCAAGGACTGGTTTTTTAAGTGTTGTTAGGTTAGTTGCTAGAATTTCAATTTTATACATTTTCACTATTAAATTATCAAGTAATTTTAAACATAACCATTTATTTTTTCTTAAACACAATTTTAGTTATTTAAACTAGACTGTTATTTTAAATACAAAAGACTTTTTCATACTTTACCTCTATTCGCAATTCTCCATGAACCAGTATGACCACCTGTAGGCATTTAAATAAAGTTAAAATAAGTATGAATTCTTCAGATAAGTAATTACGTAAAACTAATAATCCTGATTATTGCATTCTGTTGTTCTTATTGTCATTTGTTTCTATTTCAAAAGAAGCAGGTTTGGAGAAGCAGTGGTCAAATCTCTACTAGGAAGAGAATTGTTCTCACTATAAACAAGTTCAGTTCTTTCCTTTGACTACAGAATTTTAATAATTTAAAGAATAATCTATTGGACTTTGCAAAACTATGCCTAATAGCCAGTTGTACCAACTAGAGAATTCTTACCTGGATCTTCCCTAAACAGTTCCCAGAAACTATGGAAGTCATTGCTTGGGAGACAGTGGTAAGCATCATTATGATAAGCTTCAGAAAATGGCCATAGCAGATTATTATTATTATTATTATTATTATTATTATTTTTGAGTTGGAGTCTCACTCTGTCACCCAGACTGGAGTGCAGTGGCATGCTCCCAGCCACCGCAGCCTCGACCTGCTGGGCTCCTGCGATCCTTCCACCTCAGCCTTCCAAGTAGCTGGAACTACAGGCGTGTCACCACGCCCGGCTAGTTTTTGGTTTATTGTAGAGATGAGGTCTTGCCAAGTTGCCCGGGCGGGTCTCGAACCCGCGGGCTCAGGCAATCCACTCACCTCGGCCTCCCAAAGTGCTGGAATTACAGACTGAGCCACCGAGCCCGACCATAGCAGATTATTAAAAGCCATTCCTCACCCAACTGACTTGTAGGCAATCCTGTATTAGTTATCTGCAACTACGGGACATTTTCTTTAATTATACAAGAATAGAGAGAATGGAATGGAACCAGTTTGGGTTAGAAAATGGAATATAAAAGATGGGAATATGCTATTCTAATCACAAATACTGTTTTCTGTGAGACATGGATCTGTTAATATTTGACCTATTACTTCAGTTTAAATATGGAACTTAAGTTGTTGCACTGACACAAAAATTAAGTGAGGGTAAAATGAAGTCAGGAAGGCTAGGGGCGTCCCTTTCTCGAGAGTGCATAGCGCCTTCCTCTGTGTCATCTTCCACCTTGCTTTCCACCTGGATTGCATTCCTCTTCTCCACCCACTTAAACATTACTCATCCTTCAAGATGTATTCAAGTTTAAACAACATCCATGAAACTGTCTTTACTGATGTTTCCATTTCTGAGTTTGTACAAAACATATTCTGTGTCATTAATTTAATCCATGATAGTTTACTATTTCTTATTGTTTGATGTACATAAAAGAATTTCTGTGCTAAGCCAAGAATTGTGAACTTTCCAAATCAGTGCTTTTATTTTATTTTTTTTTTTGCAACTCTCACAATACCTGTCCCTCAGCAGGCATTTAATAACTGTTTGCCGATCCACTAATTATCTGACCAGAATCTGGTAGGAAAATGACAGTGGAAAATAAATCAGAAGAAAAAAATTAGAAGAATAATAATAGTAGCTAATGTTTATTATGTGATTTCTGTTGCTATTTCTAAAGCTTTATACTTTCTCATTTTATACTTTTAGCAGCCATCTGAAGGAGATTCTACTGTCACAGACTCATTATATGAAGAGGAAAAGGAGACATGAGATAATGAATACTTTGTCCTATCTAATACCTCTTGTAGGGTTTTCACCCCAGTAGCTTGACTCTACAGCATGTAATCATTCCTGTGTTAGATTCAAACCAAAGTAGACATAAATTAATAGAAAAAAACCAGTGGTATTAAGAAAGTTATATGACAATTTAGATTTCTATCTGACTAAAGTCTGTGGTCCCTCCTGAAACAATGTAGATTTGTTACATTGTTTATTTTCTAGGGTTGTAATGAATAGACCAGTCCAAGTCTGAACCAAAGGAGTAAGTATGCCAGACATGGGATGTCAGGACCCTTCCATTTCTAAACTCTCAAAGAGCGGGTGTTCAAATTGTCGTGAACAAGAACAATTGCATGTGATTACAACATGTCAAAAATGATTTTACAGCGTTGCTGCTGTTTATTAAGCAATGCCATGAGCTACTTGGGAGAAAAGACCAGAGCAAAGCAATGATTTATACAACTCCTTTCTCAGTTCATAAGAACGACTCAGCCACTCGTGAGGAGAGGGATGGGCCAGGCATGATCCTCTTTACAGGAAAACTGGAAAGAGTCATCCAGAAAATATGAAGCATGTTTGTACTTGCCCCACAGAGAAGGATTCTTCTAAGAGACATTAAGCTACGATTCCTGTTTTCCTGGGAAGCATAGGAAGGAGAACTCTTCTCCTGAACTTTGGAGAATATTGTCAACAGTTGTTTCTTGTTTCTTTAATCTTTTCATAGACTTCCAGACATTAATCTAAATCTTCACTCTTTCCTGTCCTTTCTTTTAAAGTCAGACCACCAACAACATTCCCAAATTTTAGGAAACATTATGGAAATGTGTGTGTATGTGTGTGTGTGTGTGTGTGTGTGTGTGTGTGTGTATGTGTGTGTTTTGGTACGTCTAGAAATATGCAGTAGCTGGTAAGAAAAATTTCTAAATATTGTAATACTCTTTAGATATTTGGAAACATAATCACAGCCTTACATGATCTAGAATAGTAGTTTTTAAATGTAAGATATTTTAGTTAATTAATACTTACATAATGGCTACTTGTTTTAGCTAATTTGCTAATAAGGTTATTTTGAATATTTTTTAAAGAGTGTTATTTATTTGAATGGCGAATAAAAATTGTATATATTTATCACATTCAACATGTTTTGAGATATGTGTACATCGCAGAATGGCTAAATCAAACTAATGAATATTTAAATGGTTTTCTGACAATTTACATCAGCTAAGTTTCTCTTTTGTTGGCCTGGATTGGAAATACCAGTGTACAGAAAACATCCCTTATCTTGAGAATTTCTGTACTTTTCTTTCTTCCTCTTGTTGTCTGGTTATTTTTAAAATTTTAATTGTATGACTTGTAAAGCACTGATATAGCCTAAATGCCTTGGGGCAGTTAAGAATTAGAAATATTTAATTAAAAGCAAATCTGATTATTACATTTAAAAAGTATATGAATAAAGTAATTTAATACACATATACCCTATTTGCTATAAAAATGTATATAGTTTTATCATTAAGTTTCCTATTGAATATGCTAGGCACGCAATAAATATAATTTGAGAGCATGGGTGGGTAGATTTTTAAAAACCATTTGTAATGATACCTGCTATTCAACTTAATTTGGCCAAGGTTTTGTTTTTGTTACCTCAAACTTTAGTTTGGGGAGGGACAGTCCATTCGATTATGTATTAAGATGCAGATAGCTTGACCCACTGGGCCTGGAGTATGGTCACTCTTCTCATCTCTAGAATGAGGACTTTCCTCTGGGAAATTTGTAGAACGAAGTGGATAATTCAAAGAAAACATTACAAGTTTTAAACATGATTTTATATTAATTAGTTTTTTTGGAAAAAAGTGTCATGAAATATATACAGGTTGGTGATATAATTCCTGTAATTGGTAAGACACAATGATTGTGAATGTATCAGATTATAGAGGTCATTCAATACATGTTTGATGTATAATGTATGCACATAATCTGGGTAAAGTTCAGAAGAAATGAGTGATTTCTTTTCATAATATTTTATAGCTTTCTCTGCATAATGAACTTTCAAATTTAAAACTCACAACCCCCAACACATTGTAATAAGTTTTGCATTTATCAAGGCAAATTCCTTCCTTGAACAAAAATGATATATGTCTAATTACTTGAAAATTATTACTTAATTTTGGACAATTCAATTTTTAATAATGAATTTTTAGAGTAAACTTAATTAATTTAGAAAGTTAAGGCCTTGTATCATAATAGAGATGCTAAGAATAACAAATATCCTTGGATATCCTTAAATGCTTATTGTCAACGCTATGTAGGCTCAGTCAAGGGTAGTAATATAACATTGGACACTGGGTCCTGAATCCCTGAATTTAAATTCCAGTCCCACCATGTACAGGAACATTACTTAGTCTTTCAAGTTTTTTCATCTGTAAGACAGGGATAATAATTTTATTTACCTTATAGTTTTGCTGTGTGGGTTAAATAAGTGAATAGTTGTAAAGCACATAGATAAGCCCTAGCCCACAGTAAGTTAAATCGCCAAACTTAAAAAAAAAAAAAGCATAAAAGAGCCAATTGACTGAATTAAAGAGACCTGTTACTATTATTTACTGTCAAGGCACATAAGAACTTTTTCTTGACCATCAGAAAGAGAAAAGTAAACAGTGTTCCACTGAACAATTGTGTCGGTTGCTCCTTGAACAACTCCAGGAGGCAGCGTTCACATTGTAGTTTATGTAAATATACCTCCTGGAGTTGTGCAGTACACGACCTGGCCAGCTGCACAGCGGCCCTGCAAGAAAGATGTGCATATTAGACAGATTCAATTCTTCATCTTATAATTACGGGTAGTAACCGATCACCTATATCATTTTCTTGTGATGAACTACCCAAAGCAAGCCCTCACCTTAGGCTATTAGATTGACTCAACTGGAAAGGAAGAGCTGAAGGCTAAGAGGTTTATGAGAAGTCACATGGGCACCAACCGTTCTAGCGCCAGATGAAAACCGGTTTCTAGTATTAAGTAAGTGGGAGTGCTAATTGGTAGAAGTAATTACCTCTTTCCTGACTTCTTCCCAAGTAGGCAGGACTGAGAAGAATTACTTGGCAGGATTATTCTGGTTTTAGCATCTTAACTTATGAAGAGGTTCAGCTGGAAATTTATCTTTATATATTTATTAGTACTGGGTACTGGATTCATCAAGAAAAAAAACGATACTTCAAAGATGTTTCTTATGTTAAAAGCTTGAGTCATGTAGCCTAAGAATTTACTTCTTGGATGTTCTATAGAAAACGGGGGTTGAAGATATTTACACTATATTTACAATGTGCTGAATTTGGAACCCGGTATTTAAAATACTTTTCTCTTTTTTTTTTCCTACACCACCAATTTCTTTTAAAAATTACACTTGAAATATCTTTCGATCCCAAACATTTCTATTAAAAATTTTACTTAACATAGTAGCATAAAATTATATAACTCACTATCCAGATGCTTATAAGAATGTTGGATGACAAATTATTTTAGATTGAGTAGACTAAATCTAAGACAAAATTTGAAGACAAAATTTCTTCAAAAAATTAAATCTCTGAAGATAAGCATTTTCAACCACAAATCTTTTTCTCTAAATGTCTGTTTTATGTTATATAAATGCATCAAACGAGCTCAAGAAACCAATAAATATTACAGTTTTTCTGCATTAGTAGACAGGAGTTCCCCATGCCTTTTCCTCCCTAATATGACTGAACATTCTGAGAAATTCTCCAAGTCTGAAAACACGTTATTTTCCCACATCCAACATTATATTCATTTAAGATTTAGCTTTTATTTTTTCCTGTCAGTTTTTTAAAAAAACTAACCTCGTAACTGTTTTTGATGAGCTCTTTAACTCAAGAAAAATGTAGATCCTTCTTTGACTTATTAAAACTGGTGTTGGTGGTAATTTAGGAATAGTAAGACATAATATTAAGAAGTTGTCAAGAATTCATCACTATTATTAAGATAGTACAAGTGATAAAAATTGGAGGGCTTGCAAAGCAATTTATATTTCTCAAAGCACTTTTGCACACATTGCTGCTTAATTCTCACTATGACCACTTTTATTAGGCAGGGAGTGGTGTATGATTATTTTTACTTGACAGTTGAGGAAACCTGGAGTGAGTCAATGGTGTAACCAGAGACTCAAGTGGATGACTTTGCTGTTATTTCTCTAGGCAACCCTTGCATGGATGGCAGACTTATTTCAAAGCCTTCATACATGTCTTCCAAGTTTCAGACCCCACCCTTCAACAACAAAAGATGTGCATTCCCACTGGACAATGCTTTCAAAAACATTTTTTCCCCCCACCCCCCCACCCCATAACCACACTATTTCAAAACTCTGGGTGGCTCCTCATTTCTAAAAGGATTCCATTAGCCATCACAGAATGTACTTTTCATCTGACCCTCATCTGCCTTTCCAACTCATGTCCAAATTCTCCAAACCAAACTGTCAATCCAGCCAAACCAGTGTGTCCATTTCCCCCAGGCAAATGCCATAATTGTGCCTGCCTTCATGTACAATGTTCTGATGACCCATCTTTGGCCCATCTATACCTATCACAATACAGCTCAAAGCTCACTGAATCCATGGAGACTTGATTCCCTACCTCACTCCTGACTGACACTGCCTTCTACCAATAGCATTCATAGTAGACCAGCACAGTCCAATAGAAATCAAATAAGAACCACAAATGCCAGACACATATATTATTTAAAAATTTTGACTAGTCATATAATAAAAGTTTTTAAAAGGTGAAATTCATTTTAACAATAAATTTAATTTAACCTAATATTTCCCAAATACTATAATTTCAACATATAAACAACATAAAAATTATTAATAACATATTTTGCATTGTTTTGTCTCAAAATTTTCAAACTATGATGTATATTTGACACTTTTAAAATTCAATTCAGACCAACCATATTTCAAGTGGTTAAATATTGCCTGTGGCTAGTGGCTACCATACTGGACAGAGTGGGTCTAGACCACTCAGTTGAACAATTACGTATGCAGTTATACTGTTTAAATAGCTTGTGTGTGTATAAAATTTTCCTAAGTGGAATAACATATATGAAATTTCATAATGTCTTCCATGATTAGAATTATAGGGGCACTGTGGGGGGGTTTACAGTTCAGATAGGGTTCTTTCAAGCATTCATTTATATATTCTTCAAATAATCATGTGTCCACTGTAAGACAGATATTATAGTAGGCATTGGGTATACAAAGATAAAAAATAACTTCAGTATAAGGATTTCACTGTTACCCCAGAATCAGAGTGGTAGTTAAGAATAGTCTCTATGTCAAAGTAGGGAAAGAGCTCCCCTTAGTTTGTTTGGGCCCACTTCTGTGTCCTTGAGGCAATGCTATTCTGATACTCTGTGCTACATGGTTGCTTACTTCCTGAGCTTGGCCATTGGCTTGGACATTTGGGTTATCAGGCTACCTGCAGTTCAGCTCAGAAATTTCCCATCTGGAAAGGTAAGAAAGCCATACAATGGTCACATTCCTCTTTAACAACATTCTTGTTTCTAAGAAATTCCTGAGGCACCCAACACAGTTATATTGTTTTAATAGAAACAGAATCTTAGGAAAAGCTGAGACTCATTTTCTGCTTGTACATTGTCTTGAGAGGAAAGACTGGGAAATTCTAGCTCAGAAAGCAGCCCTATGCAAAACAATTTTAAATTTTAGACACTCCCTGTAACCTCTGGGAGTTCATTTATCTCATTTTTTTTTAGATGAAGAAATGAGGTAAACAGATGTCTAGGTCAACCTAGCTCATTATGAGGAACATAGGAATTAGCATGTTCATTTAAGGTATATTTAACTATTTTGATATCTTTATATAACCGATAATATTGTGGCATGTGTATGTATATATATGTACATACGTATATATAGTTATAACATTATATATTATATTATTGATATTATTGTTTAATATATAATTATATATAATTATTATATAAACATATTATATTATATATTATATATACATATATATAGCTACAACATTACAGCTAAAGAATAAACTAGTCTGTAACATCCATACTAATATTCTATTTTTCTTTTAGATAATAACTATGTAGACTTTCCCAATCAACAGAAGCATTTCTCTTCTGAAAAAATGGCTTAAAAATATTGTATGCTTTTTTTTTTCCCCCTCCAAAGGCTGGATTTGGTTTCTTTTTGGTTGGCATATAATGGCTAAACATAAATGCTTTTCTTAGTAATCCTCCTTACTTCTCTAGAGTCAAACCCTGCTTGATTTTAATCCAGCAGTTTTTGACTTTTAAAAACATGTCAGGTGTCAAGACCAGGCATGCAGAGTTCTTAGCCATATCTTTAAGAGACAGGGAATCTTGGAAAACAGAGTGGCTCTCTTTTATGTGTTTTTTTAAAATAAAGCAAAATTTGGAAGAAAATGAAGGTGTTGTGAAAAATATAACCCGAGATTAGGATTATGCAATTTGTTAACTAAATAGAACTACTACATGGTTACTTTTAAATTCATTTCTTTCTGTTTTATTTTTTCTATGTAAAATACACCATTCAAAAAAGAACAAAAGAAAGAAATTAGTAATCTTTACAGTTTCATTTTATAGTGTTTATTTCCATTGCACTCTTTTTAGAATGTATAATAAGGATTCAGCAATCAAATAGAATATCCTCTCACAAAGAACAGGAAAAGTTTGCAATTATTAGGAAAATACAAGACTTACCATTAAGATGACCAGAGCTTTTGTGATTCTGGGAAAAATCCCCACCATTGTCTCTGATTTCCTTGGTGAAGAAATCCAAGGGAGTCCCTGCTTCTGCCTTGCCAGCAGTCTGCATATGATGTCCAGAAGAGCCCTCAGCAGCGTCTCCACTGCCTTCCACAGGAGTCTACAGATGGCCTGTTATGCGGTCCCTCCCCACCCTAAGCCAAGGGCTGGTCTCACCAGAAACGCTTACATCACTTTTGCTCCCAGGTAAAAACTTAGACACACCTCAATTCCTAAAGCAATGAAATCCTTTGTTGGGAGCAGAAAGAAAAGTTCACAGGCTAAAGACAAAGTTTAATAGGATGGTGCCAGATGAATAATAAATTAATCACGATATGGAAGTGCAAAAGCTAGCCCTGACCACACTGAAAAAGAATCTAGTTGGCTTCTGACAGTTACAATAAAAACTGAAAAGCAAAGCAAAACATGCAAAATACCCCCAGATCTAACTTGTAGAAGAGCGTTTATCTTCAGCTTTAGTATATGAGTAGACTTAACCCTTAAGTGAAATGTAGGTATTAGCAATATTACATTTTATTGAAACTAACTACAAACACAAAGAACAACAACATCCCATTAAGAAAGTACTAATGCAGGTTTTGAATAAAAACATTTAGAAATCAAATGGAATAGACACATGGTGTCTTGAATAGTTGAAATATATACATAATGCATTGCAAAATTAGATCTCTGACAGTATTTCGATAACATCTTTTCAGTATTTTTATTTAGGTATTTATTTATTTATTTATTGAGTCGGAGTCTCACTGTCACCCAGGCTGAAGTGCAGTGGCACAGTCACCGCTACCGCAGCCTTGACCTGCTGGGCTCAGGCGATCCTTCCGCTTCAGCCTTCCAAGTAGCCAGAACTACAGGTTCACACCACCACGCCCGACTAATTTTTTGACTGATGGTAGAGAAGAGGACTCGCCAATTTTCCCAGACTTATCTCAAACCTCTAGACTGAAGCAATCCTCTGGCCTCCTTCTCCCAAAGTGGGATTACAGGTGTGAGACAGCCACATTTATAACTTTTTTTAAAAAAGTAGTTCTGCCTAATAAGGTAGGTTATCTTTGTGCTCTTTTGATTACTCAAGGTATTTCCCCCATTGCAGTCTGTCTGCTCGATGCCACATACTTGGATATGCCTAAACATTTGGACTGTAACCCAAGTTAGATGATAGGGGAAAAACTACCAACACCATTTCAGTTAAGTTGCTTATAACATTAAACACACTTTCAAAAGGTCTAGGATATTCAAAGAAAAGTTTGTTAGAAGAGCAATATGATCTCTCTTTATTAATATTTTTTTAGAGACAGGGTCTTGCTCTGTTTTCCAGGCTGAAGCACATTGACCTAATCATAGCACACTGTAACCTCAAACTCCTGAGCTCAAGCGATTCTCCCACCTCAGCCTCCTGAGTAGCTGGAACTACAGGTAAGTGTCACTGACCCTGGTTAACATTTTTAAAAAAAAAATTGTTTTGTAGCAACGGTCTCGCTATGTTGCCCAGGCTGGCAATTTTATCTTTAGAAGTATTTATGTCAGACACGGATAGATTAGTTTTACAAAAACATGGCAAAGGTTCCAAGTAGTTTTATATTGTTCTCATTTTTCTAAATGTTATAATAAAAATATAAAAAAAGAAGAAAGATAATTTATGCATCAAGTTTTAGAAGCTTTTTAGTTTTAGGGAAACCATTTAATGATAATGTATTTTAAGATGACAGAATTGTGTAGTCTAGGAGTTAGAAGAAGCACCTTGTATGTAAAACTTTGCCTTTGTTTCTCTTTAAATTGTGGTAAAATATATAACATGAAATGTTACCATTTTGATTAGAATCCTTTCCAACATGAAAAGACTCAGTGTAGGACATAGTCTTTTCTGAATTAGGAGATGGTTTCTCTGTGACTAGACTAGTTAGAAAATGAGAGTGTCGGACAGAAGCTGAAGAGAGTATTAATAAATTTGTTCATGATTTATATAGTGCAGAAGGTAATGACCAAAATGTAGGTTAACTTTCTGAATTTAACATTTGAATTTGGTTACAGTGGTGAGAGTTTGAGGTTTATATGTATGTATATGGGTGCTTTTTCTTACGGCATTGTGAGAGAAAATCTGTAAACATAGGCAAAGACTAGAAAGGGCCACCATAATGTACTGGAACTTATTTTTTGAATGAGGGGATTATAGTAGATGTATATTATTTTCTTCATTTTCACCTTTATATATTTTCTGATTTTTTTTTTTTTTGAGTTGGAGTCTCACCCTGTCGCCCAGACTGGAGTGCAGTGGCCGCTCCCGGCCACTGCAGCCTCAACCTGCTGGGCTCTGGCGATCCTTCCGCCTCAGCCTTCCAAGTAGCTGGAATTACAGGTGCGCACTACCACACCCAGCTAATTTTTTTTGATTTATTGTAGAGATGAGGTCTCGCTTGCCCAGGCGGATCTCGAACCCGCGGGCTCAGGCAATCCACTCACCTCAGCCTCCCAAAGGCGCGGGATTACAGGCTGAGCCACCAAGCCCGGCTTGATTTTGTTTTTGTAATGAGAAAAATGAGCCAGGTGCCGTGGTTCAAGCCTGTAATCCCAGCACTTTGGGAAGCGGAGGCGAGAGGATTTCCTGAGACCATGGGTTCGAGATCAGCCTGGGCAACTTGATAAGACCTCGTCTCTACAATAAGTCAAAAAATTAGCTGGGCGTGGTGGTACACACCTGTCGTTCCAGCTACTTGGAAGGCAGAGGCAGAAGGATTGCCTGAGCCCAGCAGGTCGAGGCTGCAGTGGCTGTGAGCATGCCACTGCACTCCAGTGTGGTCAACAGAGAGAGACTCAGACTAAAAAAAAAAATTATTTTAAAAAAGCAACTTGAGAAAAGCTAGTCTATGAATAACATTCTCAATTTGGGGACAGGGAAGA
>CAUYQG010076544.1:0-30408 GCA_963574415.1 Tarsius wallacei | reverse complement strand
TGAGTATCACATGTTCTCACTCATAAGCGGACCTTGAACAACTATTGTAATACTATAAGAAAATGATTGGCAGTAGCGGGAAACTACGGGGGGCAGGTGAGGCAGGGAGGCAGGATTGGCAGTAGTGGGAATCTGCCTGGGGCAGGGGGGCACACCTCACCAACAGGGATACCTGCATAATGAACATTTGTATACCTAAACCTGAATTGTACCCTACATCTTTAAAATAAAAAAATTAAAAGTTAAAAAAAAAAAGAAATGAACTTAAACATAGCCAGGTTAGGGAGAGCTTCTTTTCAAACATAAGGCTTTCTCTAGAAGCCACCAAGATGCAGGTCAGAGAGGAGGCCATTAGAAGGGCAGGGCTAGAATATCCAGCCCACTCTAAGACAGAACTTTTAGAAATGTTCTCCACCTATGAACAAGGTTGTATCTCTTGCTCTCTCTAGATGTATTCTTGCTAGAGAATATACCTAGAAACTTATCATTTGCTTACTCAGTCCAGGCTGTTATAACAGAATACCATATACTGGGTGGCTTAAACAATAGAAATTTATTTCTCACAGCTGCAGAGACTGGAAAGTCCAAGATCAGGGTGTCAGCATGGTCAGATTCTGGTAAGGGCCCTCTTCCTGCAGATAACTGTCCTCATGCCACACTGATGAGGGTTCCACCCTTATGACCTAATCATCTCCCAAAGGCTCCTCTTAGTACTATCACATTGGGGATTAAGTTTTAGCATATTAATTTGATGGGGGCACAAACATACCGTAGCATTCTCCTTTCTAGAAACAACTCTTGCCTATGTAATTAAATACTCCCCTTCTTCCCTTTTCTCTGTTCCCTTTCCCACTCTCCAACCCTCCCTCCTCCCTAAACAAATAGTAGACAGTACTGTGATGTTTCATCCCAGCAAAGGCTGGCTGTCAGCTGATCTCTTATTCCATGTAGATGTGATAAATAAACCTTCTCGGAGATAGTTGTGTTTTTTAAAAGTGTTTCTAGGAGTTGAAAAATATTATCTTGACAAAGAAATGAACCATTGATGATAGACTATGAAATGCTGTGTTAGGCTGTCACTATTTTCTGGCAGAAAGTTCTATGTGCTCCCACTATCCCTCCACCCCAATTCCTCTATAAGATTCCCCAAATCTTCCTGTATTAAGGTGAGACTTGATCATCTTTTTCTATCCCTTCTTTTCCTCTGTGTTTTGGATGAAACAGAGAGGCAGGCAATGAATTATATAGTTGGTTCTATTTAGAACTACTGGGGGCCTCAGGGCACACGCTTGTACTGGTTGCACTGATACTGTGCAGTTGGAAGGTAAGAAGGATACCCTGAGACTTCTCCAGGAGGTGGGACTTTGGAGACTGCTTCCTGAAGTTTCATTAAGCAACAAGGACTGATGCCTAAACAGATAAACTCCATCCTCTTCCTCCAGCCAGTCCTTGAGGGACTGTACATTGCAGGTTACTGTTTCCACAGAAAGGCTGACTGGAATTAATGAAGGCTCAGCATTTAAAAACACCTGGGTAACTTTCTGGTAGTCGTAGGAAAGCAGCAGAAAACTGGAACATCGGGTGGCTGGGGCCTAAGGTTTGGTGTCTGAGGTCTAGAAGCTCAGTGTTCTCACGTGGAATTGCAGAAAATAAAAAACTTGTCCCACAGGATTGCTGTGAGGCTCAAAGGAGATAGAGTATGTGAAAACCCTCTGAGTGATAGAATTCAGTCACTAGCACCTCTGGGAGGCTGAGGCAGGAGGATTGCTTGAGCCCAGAAGTTCAAGATCAGCCTTGGAGACATAGTGAGACCCTATCTCTACAAAAAAAATCAACAAATTAGCCAGGTGTGGTGGTGCATGCCTGTAGTCCTAGCTACTTGGGAGGCTGAGGCAGAAAGATTGCCTGAGCCCCAGAGGTTGAGGCTTCAGTGAGCTGTGATCGTGCCACTGAACTCCAGCCTGAGAACAGAGTAAGACCCCCAACACACATACACACACGGAGAGATTGATTATAGTGACTAATATAGTATATTAAAGTTGATCAAGTTTACTGTATCTTCCTTCCACCAGATGTAGCACCTTAAGACAAAGTGGTGGTCAAGCAGGAATGCCCTGGCATCAGAAAGCTTGGTTTCTAATCCCAGCTTTACTGCCTGCTAGCTGTGTGATCTTGGATGAGTGAGTCAATTACTCTATGCTGAGGTTTCTTCACCTGTACAATAGGGAAAATAATAGTACTTACTTGTTATGGTGGTTATTAAATTTAAGTGCATTAGTACCTAAGTAGTAAACAATGCATGACACCCAATAATCTTTCAAGAAATGCCTGCTATTTTTTAACTTCTTACTTTGAAATAATTATAGATCTGCAAAAAGATGTATAGGATGATCCCCTGCATTCTTCACCCAGCCTCCTTCAATGTTGACACCTGGCAAACTATGCTGCAGTATCCATACTAGGAATTGACCAATTGCAATCCAAGGCTGGTTTTGCATAAACTCATTTGTGTGTGTGTGTGTGTGTGTGTGTGTGTGTGTGTGTGTGTCCATGCACAGCTTCCTGTAGCCACTACCACAGTCAGGATACAGAACTAGACTATATCATAATGCTCCTTCCTGCTACCCCCTTGTAGCCACACCAGATAGCTATTTTTTAATGCATTTAAGTAGTCAGGAAACAGGATTCTTTTCATTAGACGTACATTTTTACAGCAATAAATGCCTGACACTGAACTTGTGAAATAGTAAGCTCCTTGTCCTTGGTAGTATTCAAAGAGAAGCTGGGTCCTTTTTATCAGGGATTCTTTAAAGTGATAATACAGGAGAGGGAGAGGAGATGAGGTAGATTGAGCTCTGACATCCCAACTCCAAACTTCTATGGTTCCCTGAAGGAGATGAGGTTTCTTATTGGCCTTAAAGAACAGGGAGGCAAAGGGGATGGAAGAGAATATGACAGGTAAGCAAAATGAGGGCCAACCTTCTCTGTTTCCTGACCCTGGGGGACAAAAGCTGTATCTGGGGGGCAGAACACTGAGGTTCTCTGAACAAAGCTCTTGGGGTCATATGGGATCAAAGCATTAGAATTCTATTCTGGGTCATGGAGTTAACATTTGAGTTGTCCAGTAGCCAAGGTATCCGTCATGAGGCCAACCCTTAAAGGCTTCTCGCTGCCATGCTCTGGGTCTTTTGTGCACCAGTCCATCTCTCTTGATCAGTCTGCACTGAGTGGTCCTATAATCATTTCTTTATTATCCAACACTTTCTGAAAGGGAAATATGAGCAGAACTGACAGGTATATCTCTTCTTGCACTCTCTGTGACATTGTCCTTCCCTCGAATGCATTCATTCTTTTTTTTTTTTTCCGGGGGGGCTTTAGCAGGTAATTTAAAAGACTAACAAACTTTAACATAGATCACTTTAAGAGCCAGAGAGCTGACTGGAATATTAATGAAGCCATCCAGTGATAGAGTTGCTTCCTGGTGCAGGAACATATCAAAGAGGTTAGGTCCATGAGTGTTGCTCTGCAGAGCCCCATCTCTATTATCTAGCTCTTAATTACTTCATTAAAATTCAACAGAGGAGCTGCCCAAATCCAGTAGCGTGCCCAACGCTTGCTGGGTGATTTCCCTGCCTCTGGCCATACGTGATTTTTAGTTCTTTAGGGTCTCCAGAGATGGGAGGCCAGATCTTAGGCAGACAGATCTGATGCCGCTGGCTGTGCTTGCTTGCCACACAAAGGGCAGCTGCCTGCCTTCTGCACAACTTCTGCACAACAGGATTTCTGTCCCCATCTCCCCGTTCCTGGACTCCCTGCCTGTCTCGTGTCCTTAGGGGAAGGAGCTGCCTTGTAAACATATATATTCCAGATCACAGAAGTCTCCTTGATTAGACATGTAAATCCTTTCTGGAACTCTTTTGAAGAGATGGGTTGCTCCCTCCCTGTCTCCTAGAACAGCAGCCAGGATACCATTTTAGCTTGGGTGTCTCAACCCTTAGCCTCAGTTTTCCTATCTGTAAAATGAAGCTGCTATGCCATTTGTTGCTTCCATAGCTCTAAATTTTCTCTGTCTTTAGCAGTATCCATTTTCTACAGTGAAAAATTCCAGCACGAAACTGTGCCAGTCAACTCTTATCCTAAATGATCCCTGTTGGCTCTCCCTTCTCAATGCTGTTCCTATTAGTGATACCTCTTGTCTGTGGACTTAAAATTACTCACTAGCCCTGGGATCAGGAAAACACCCAAGATATCTTTCTTTCTAAACACAATTTTAAGTCCACAGCGAAGGACATGAAGATGACACTACCTCATCTTTAGAGTATATTGTATGGGTTCTTTGATGGGGCTGTTTTTAGATTGAGACTTTTTTAATGTCACTGGGTTTTCATCTGTGCTCCAAATGGATTGTATTTTTTTAGAATCACACTGAGTCAACAAAAGACAATACATCTAAATGCGTCTACCACTTAGTGGAGGCAGCATGTGTTTGTTAGTAAAAGTTGTAGAAGTTTCGTCTGCCTTTTGCTGTCCTCCTTCTGCCTTCCTGTGTGTGTGTGTGTGTGTGTGTGTGTATTTTCATTTTTTTGAACCTTAATTTTATTATGTATAGTCATGGATCTACAGAACATATTACGTCTGTGACCTTACAGAAATCTTTCTACAGAAGTAAAATCTTATTAACAAAAATGAAGTAAAAAATCCTCAGCATTTATAACTTATCCTAATTATAAAAAAAATGCACATACAAGAGTAGAAAGTTTTAAAAGGCAGAAAACATAAAGAATAATAAAACTTAGAATGCTTTAATTTTAGAAATTACACTGTTTCCATTTCATGTTGGTTCTAACTTGTTTTTAAACCTTCTCAAATTAGTGATTTATTATTATTATTACTCTCTTCAGTCCTCCCTCCCTGTTTCTTTTTCTTCCTCTTTTCTGTTTTTTGTTTTCTTTTTCTTTTCCCTCTCTCCTTTTCTTTTTCCCTTATAGTCCACACTTTTTTAGAATTGTCAAAACAATTCTCAACCAATATATTTGCTCCTATGACTTCTTTCTGGGCTTATTTTAATTTTGCCAAATAACATTATTGTATCTTTCAGAGGTTCTTCAGGGAAGAAGAGAGAGAAAGTTAAGGATTCCCTGGGTTTTCACCACTGGGACCTCCAAGGCACCACTGAAGTGACAGGGGTCAATATGGGGATAGTGATGTTAAAGAGAGGTTGGCCCGGGGCTGAACACCAGGCAGGCTTAGGTAGAGAGTTTGTAGGGTGAGCCCCTAGAGAGGAGGTCAGCAAAGAGCACAAGCTCTTGAAGAAGAAAAATTGAGAAGAGCTTATGCTGAAGAAGTTGGAACTAGTCATGCTCATGGGCTACACTGAAATTTCTGACAAATGGTAAAAAAAAAACAAAAACAAAAACAAACAACAACAACAACAAAAAACCCCACAAGTGTGCACTTTCTTCTGAGTATTTCTGAGCTAACTAGAGCCTTCCGTGGCTTTCAAGTTCTTTTTCTTTTCTATATCCCCAGTAAGAGGAGATTCTTCCCAGCCCTAGTTGGCCTCTTGGGGGAATTTATAAATCCTGGAGATAGAGGGGCTATTTGAGGACTTAGCATTTGGCAGGTCATCAGCTGCAGAGTCAAATATCATTTCTGGTCTCAGGAAAATGCTGGATAGAGAGGGAGAGAGAGAGTCCTCAGCACTGGCTAGCATGTATTACTCAGGGAATTTCCTTATGCTTCTTTTCTTTTTCTGGATTTAGTGGTCAAAACTTTGGGATAGAATAATCTTTTCATCATGTTTCTTCTGATCCTGAATTTATTCATTACTTAAAATGATCATAGCACTCCCAGTTTTATCTGAATTTTCAGCTTTCTTTGTAAAAAGTAGTTTCCCCCCCCCAATATCTCTTTTTGTTAGTGGAATTGCTGTATGTCTGTCTTGCTGTTTCTTTCTCATTTTCTTGTCCTCCTGCCTAATTCCCTTTTGTATTTCTGTGTTTGCTCATAAAGCTCTCTTTTTAATTATCTGTATATGTATCTGTCTTTTTTCTGTCCCTTCTCCTGGATCAGGCAGGAACTTAAGGCAGACAGCTGCTGCTTTGCTTTATTTGGAGTAAAAAATGACTTTGGTGACTGATGACGGGCAATTTGGGCTTATATGACCATGAAAAGCTGCTGCACCTGGGACAGAAAGGGAGTTTTTCCCTCCTGCTCCTGGGCCTCATTTTCACAGGGATAGTCTCCTGCCAAGGATGGAGCCTTGGTGACGAATCTGAATTTTCCACCCCAAGTCTCCCAAGGTGCTTAGTTGTCCTTTGAGGGGTTCAAGTGGTATGCCTCCAAGTGTGTGTTTGAGTATAGGGTCACTCCCAAGTCATCAGTCTTACACTAGGTCCTGGACAGCTAGAATTGTAAGGGACACCAGCCCTGCTTCTGAGGATATGGTGAGACTCTCAATTTGGTATTTAACACTCTTCATGACTTAACCTCAGCCTCTCTCCTCCTCTTCCCCTCATACCTTGTCCTGTTATCTGAATTTGTAGCTGCCTCCATGGTCCTGGTTCCTTCTACTTCTGCACATTTTTGTAAGCTCTATCCTCTGGCACTCCTCCCTCAACTGCCACAAACTCCTATCTATCCTATTTTTTCAACTCAAATTCTACCCCTTCTGTGAAGTCTTCCTCAGTTCTCTAGGGAGAGCTAGTTACTCTCTTCTGAGTAACAGTTCTTGCCTCTATTGTCACGTGGTGTTCTAATTGTCTACTTGTGTGTTTTTTCCCCCTCTAGACTTTGAAGACAAACACAGTGTCTTATTTATGATTATATCCTTAAGATCTGGGAAGTAGTAAGTGGTCAATGCTTGTTGAATAAAATAAAGAAAAAAATATTTAGTTGATGTATGATCAACACTAAACTGTATGCTGAGACTCTAAGGGCCACTTGCCTTGGAGGAGAAGAGGAGGGGTCAGCATGGGGGCAAGAGAGAGACCAATGCCTCCTTTTGCATATGTGCTTTCTGCTTGCAACAGCAGATCAATGGGATTTTGAAAACTAGGTCACCACTCCATGCTTGCTAGGGTCCAAAGCGCCCAGTTTGTGGGGATAGAAATTCTGATGTGTGTCTCCTTCTGCCATTCACCTCCCTGCCCATGCTGCTGTTTGGAAGACCAGAACCAGAGACCATGCCAGGAAGCCTGGCTGCTCTTTGAGGACTGAGTTGAGCCTGGCAATACTGTGGCTCACCATGTTCCAGAAACATCTGGAAGTTTTAAGGGACTTAAGTTTCCCATGTCTTAAACCCTGTCTGGCATGGTGTGGAGAGTGAGGCTCCGCCTTAGATGAAGTGTGTTTTTTTTCTCCTTCAGTCCATCCCTGCTAGCTGTATCTTTTTGTTTTTTCTCCTCCATCTTGTCTGATTTTCATTGACACTAGCTTCTTCCCTTGTGAGTCTGAATAATAAGGGAGGAAGCCCTAGGGAATGAGCCAGAAATCCCTGCTGTGTTTCTAAATAATCCCAGCATTTATAATTCTATGCATTCATTTGTTCATTTCTCCTTTTGTAAAATGGGGGTAATTATATCTCATGGACTGTGTGGTAATCCAATATAATGATAATGTGGACAAGTGCAAGTACAATGTCACAGCTTTTATGACCTTTTTCCCATCTCATCTAATCACATTAGTTTTCAGCATTAATTCTTCCAGGAAGCTTCCTATGATTTGTTCCTTCCCCTGGGGTTTTTCTTGGAGAAAAAATTCTGTATAACATTTGCTGCTTGACCTTGTTTATTCTTCCTTTTGATCTTTCTTTCCCTTGTCTTGGTTATTTGGTGATTCTTTTGAATTCTGTCACAAAGTGGGGAGCTTGGCAGTCTGTGACTGTGTATGGGGTTGAAATCACTAAGACTCCTTGATGTCAACAGTGAGTAGAATAGCCGGCCTCCCAGTGTCACTGGCCCCACCTGCAGCATGGCTGAAGATCCTTTGGGCCCTGAAAACTGGACCTTTGCTTATCTGATGGCTACAACTATAGTCTTTGGACAATCTCTCTATATTGTGTGATTAGTTCTTAAGAGTATGTGGAATTGAATTGCTGCCTGGGACCCCCTCCTGTTTTAGCCGTAATGACACCATGGTAAAGGTCCTGGACTTTGTGTGAGCATCGGCAAGTCGTGTCACCTCTGCCAGTCTTGGTTTTCCTGTGTGTTAAATGTCTATTAAATGGAAGTACTGTCTACCTTGTTTGTTTTGGAAATGTTCTATGAGAATCAGATGAACTACAGCCTGTAAAAGAGTTTTAAACATTGTAAAAGTTTGAAGGGTGAGTATATGATGCTTGACTCCAGGGTTTCTTGAAAACGTAATTACTCCAAGAGACAGTGTTAGCAGAAGTTCATAACTCATTCCTCTGAGTAGAAAACTTTTTGAAGAAGAAGGTTCAGGTTTATTTCTGGTTCTAACATACTCAGTTTAATGCAGTGTGTTTCAGCTTCTTACAGAATCGCTACCATGTGCCAAGCCTAAGCTAGGCCGAAGTGGGTGGTGTGGCATAGAGGTTAGTCACAGAGATGTTCTGCCACCTCCGCCGTCCCCCACGGTCACGCCTGCCTCTGATGGGGCCCATCGCCGACTTAGCTGATATTCACTCTTGGCAAAGCGACATATTCTGTGGCCCGGGTCCTTCTAAAAGTGGTGCTTGTGGCAAGAACTAAAGTGCTTGTACTTTATTTGGGGAGTACAAGCTCATAGGGATGAGGGTGAAGGAAGGACACAAATGCAGTGCTTCTGCCTCCACTGTTGCCAGAGGTTTATGGGAGCCTTGTAGAGACATGCAACATATACAACAGGCAGGGTTGCTTGGCACATTGGACTTCTTGGGAAGATTGATAAGAAACAAATAAACACACTTTGAAGCAATCCACATTGGGTGTTTATCTGTCCAGTTCCCTTCTAGTTCCATTTCTCACTAGTCAAGGTTACATCCAGAGGAGTTTATGTAGCCTTAAGTGGTGCTCAGTAAACCCTTCCCATATCCATGATGCTATACTTCATATAAACTGATAAGTGGAGGCACAGGTAGGGTCCAGCTACAGGTGGGGTCCAGCCAAGAGAAAGAGGCAGTCAGGGTGATATCTGAGAAGGCACCTTTAAAAGCTCTGGTTGCTGTACACTGACCCTTTCCTTCTCAAGGTTAGGAAAACTTGGAATCCAGTAGACTGAGATGGATGTGGCTCTACTTCTAAATTCCCTTCTTCATGTTCAACTACTGGAAGTGACTGCATCCTGCTGATAGGCTCCTCAGCTCAGAGTCCTCATCCAGGGGCTTAACAGTAACACTGTGACTTCTGGTGCCCCACATCAGCCTGCCCTGTGGACCCAATCCTGTCATATCCTTTCCACAATCTCTTACAAGGAGCCTGGATTCTTATTAAGAAACACTATGGATTTTTAGAGTAAAAAAATCTATAGAGAGACTTCAGAAACAGTCGGGGAGATTATAAAGAAATGTGGGCCAGTTTTCCAAGGAGATTTTACAGAATATTCAATAGCACTCATGTCATAAAAGGCCTATGGAGGTTTCCATAGCTAAGGCTGGACCTGAATTATGATTCCCTGATGCAGAGCCCAGCAAAAGGTCACAGCATAACAGATTAGGGCTTGATTCTGTGGCGCTTGTAAAAATAGAGCCACCTCACTAAAATGCAGTGGGGATATTAATTTCCAGGGCTGGAGTTCAATTTAATAGAAAGACAGAGTAGAAAATAGAGCTGTCTTTTCAATCCCAATGGTCATAATAGAACCCCACCCTGCACCTCTCTGGAAACTGTCTCCCAGTCGGCTCCCAGACATGCTGAAACGTGCCTTGTGCTTTGCTTTCAACGATAACTGAAGTCAGGTAGCTGGAGGGACAGCAATTACTGTCCACAGATGAGGAACCTGAGGCATTTGGAGGTTAATCTACTCTCTCACAGGCACAGAGCAAGGTAGAGGATGCACCAGATTGCAGTTAGTAAAATCTTACTCTGGGGTGAGAGCAGACAACCACAGTTACATTCAACTTTTAAACAAGAAGGAAGATTATGAACATGCATACCTACTGTGGGCATGCCAATTGCATGCTAGCTTCACATACACACTGTCCCTCAATTTTACAGTGAATCTGATAGGTCAATATTGTCTCCATGTATTAGGAAACTGAGGATGGTGAGGCAAGGAGATTTGTTCAGATAAATCGTGTAGTTCTGAAGAGGACTGGAGAACTGGTGCTCAATGGTCTGACTAATGTAGTTTTACCTCCTCATGATTCCACAGCAACTGATCCGTCTTCTCAGGTAGACTAGACCCCCCACAGATCAGGAACTGTGTCCTGGTCCCCCTAGCACTCAGATCACCTCTGAGATCTATCAAAGCTGCTGAAAGCAGGTGGGTTGAGAGAATCGGGAGAGTGGAGAGAATCTGACTTAGTATTTTCTGAAATTGACCTGAAACTTTAACTGGAGCTTTCTCTCCCTACCTTAAATCTTAGTGAATGTTAGTCTCTTGGGGAAGATGAGAAGAACTGAGGTGAACTTGTCTAGTCAAACGGGAATGGGAGCTTGAGAACAGAGGTGTTTGAAGGACAAGCAAGGGAACTTGGTTGATGGGGTGCAGAAGGACAAACGAAGAGGCCTTTCTAAGGTGGACTCGTAGTTGGCACTCAGTCAGCATCTCCTGGGCCTGTGATGACTTCTTCTCTGTATTCTCACTGGTGATCAACAGCAGCTACTAGCCTGGGCTGGAACTCACCAGGAAGACTGACTACTGTGCTCAGTGGTGGTAGAAGATTCTCAGCTACTGTGGTGGTCCAAGGCTCTTCAGCAGATGTTCCCCAAGCAAGTGTTCAATGCAGGGCCAGGAGCCAAGTGCTCCTTATGGAGGCAGAGAAAACAGAGGTGCAGACTAACCCTGGGTCTGTGAGTCATATAGGCACTTTCAGTTCAGTCCCACCTAGGCCTAGCAGTGCAGGGCAGAAGAAGAAGGGGGAGGCTCAGGACCAACTTCCAGAGGCTCCCCACTTTAGAGGAAGAGAAGAGATTTGGGCTTAGACAAACAGCCTGACCAAACAAACAAACAAAATGACTAAAATACTCTGAAAAGTGGAAACTGTACCCTATTTGTTTCCTCATTTTTCAGACCTAGCATATAAGTTTTTTGTATGTTATTGTTGGTTAAAAGGAGAGTGAATGAATGAAGAAAGCCAATAAGAGCAGAGTGAATAGCACAGATTTGGCCCTAGAAGTCAGATGAAGGAGGGATTGAGGCTGAGAGGAGAAGCCTGAGGTTTTTAGGGCAGCTCTGTGCCTAGATTTCCCTTTCAGGACCGGGGCTTTCATTTCCTCATCTGCTGGACACATTGATGACTGACTATGCCTTGTCCCCTCTAGGATCTGTGTTTTGCTTGTCCAAGGAAAGGCCCCCTCCCTGAGGACAACCCACAGTCAATGACTCAGTGGGGATGAGAGAGGTAAAGGCTTATCTCCTCCTCTTGTTTCAACACAGGAAGGGCCACCCATCTCTAGGCTCCACATGGAATTTGCGGACTGAGACGTCCTTGAGAGATAAAGTCATATACAAAAATGTAAAGAAGTGAGCAGAGATCCCATGGGAGAAGAATGGCTTGTGTAAAGGTGTAAAGGGGAGATCAAGGCAGACGAGAATGTGTGTAGTTGAAGCGGATAATGATCAGGGGTGAGTTTAATCCAGCCTGTGAATTCTTCCAGCTTTGTGGTATAGAGGAGAACTCTGGACAAGGAACCATGAGAGCTAAATTCTAATCCTGGCTCTGACACTTGTTGCTCTGTGATTTTGGACCGGTGCCTTCCTTTCCCTGAGCCTTGTTACCCTCATCCCTCAAACACCAACCCCGACACCAGGTCTTGCTCAACAGTGGCTGATGATGCTTGTCTCCACGTGTAGGTGTGTCTCTCTGCAGGACTGTAGTTTTCCAGAGGGCGGAGGCCAAGTAGCCTGTGTGACTTTGATCCTTACTTCTTCTCCGCCTTTTCTCCATGAGTGCCTGCTTCTCCACCTTTTCTCCATGAATGTCTGCTTCTCCGTCTTCTCTCTGCCTTTTCTCCATGAGTGCCTGCTTTGGTTCTGCACATGGTGGCACTCAGTTAACACTGCTCCTGAGGCTCCTCCATTAGGGTGCCAGTTTCTGTTCCCCCAGGAGCCATGGTCTCTGTGTTCCTTGGACTCTGTCAATAGGGCATGAGTGACATGCTTTTGGCTGTCACCCATTCAGCCTGTGCCTGATGCAACATGTGACATCAAGGCCTACAACAGTGCCCAGCACATGGGGGCACTCAGGAGATCCTGATGGAATTGCTGCTCCTGCTTCTTTGATTTAGCTGGCCACCCATCTGGTCCCTCTCAGTAGCCATTGGCAGTATGTAGTTGCCAGGGCCATGATGACTCTGGTGAAATAATGAGGACATTATCCGAGTCAGTGCTAGCCATATGACCATGACCCTGGCTCGTGCTTGCAAACAGCACAGATTCGGCTGTGGTCTGTGATCCTTGTCTCTGTAGCCTATATCACACTCAAAAAGAATCTCATTAGTGCCTGAAGAAATCTTCCTCCCCTGTTTTTTTCTCTCCTAAAAGTGAGCATTTTTAATTGTATTCAATCACCTTTTGCAATGACCTCAATGTTGCCTAGCTGTTTTCTTATCTTCCAGCTACTCTGACTGTATGTATGTGTGTTGCCTGTACCTTGTGGGTGTGGAATGGTTACATGCACGACTCTGCACGGGGGAGTAGGATGATGCTCAATGGCATTATGCTGGAAGTGTCACGGCCTCCATATTTGTGCACAACGGAGAATCTATTTTCAGTGCACACCCCATCTGCAAGTTACTTTTCTAGGCAAAAAGAGCAGAATTTGCCCACCCACTTCCTATTACTGCAGTGTGACCAGAATACAGAGGTAGTTAGAAAGAACCAAAAATTTGAATCAGAGTGGTTGGCTCTCAGATTTCAGTGTATGGAAGAATATGTGAGGTGTGTTTAAATACAAGTGCCTGAGCTTCCTCCTTGGAGATTCTGATTTGGTAGAACACAACATTTGGGCACTTAGAGTTTTAACAGCCTCTTTAGGCCATTTTAGCCCATGGGCCATACATTGAGAACCACTGGGGAAGAAAAATGAATCAGAAACAGATAGCTGTGGAACCTGCACATGAAAAGGCTTTCTTTCCTGGGTAATAGTTAATTAGCAGCTGGTGACTATAAACCTGTAAAACTTAACAGTGATATAATACAGTCGATAAATCATTAAAGTTAGGGCAGCAATGTGTCCTGTTTTGTCTGGGTTCATGGTTGATGTAGATCAATTAATACCTGTTTGTTATTTTTCATGCCTCTTTTCCCTTTTAGAAAGTGTCTGAGTTGGGATGAAAATGACACAGTTACTCTGCTTAAAGTGCACTTTGTGCAAGCTTTGTAAAGGAAAGAAACCCTCTTCTGCAAACATGAGCTCTGAGATGAGTTAATCATCTCCCCCACCAGTGTCCTTGGAATCTGAGTGTTGGAGGAATAAGCACATCAAGTTTGTTGATTTCTCCTCTCTAATGTCCCCAGCGAAGGGATCAGCTTAGGAAGGTTAAAAAGCGCCTGATCTCATTGAGGTTCTGTGGCATAAATGATTCAAAAAGGCCACCGGCATGTTTCCAGAAGCATAACAATTGTATTAAAATCATGGCTTACTCTCAGTAAATTCAAATCTGTTTACATCCAGCTTACTACATATGGCCACCGAAAAGCTTCATTTTTCGAACCTCAACAATTTCCTCTCTTGTTCAACATTCAGATTTTATTTCCACAAACACAAAAGTGCATTCTACATTGGGGGATGTCATTTAAGGCCAAGAAACTCTAATAAAAAAAGCATTTATCAGCAGTAAAGTTTGTTTGAGGATTACCCACTGCGAATAAAGCCAAGCTCCCCTTTTAAACTGAAGCATGCTATTTCAGGAATGTGACCCCTTTCATGAATAAATGACATGGTGACATTTACAGATAAAGCAAGATTTAACTGCTATGAAAGGAGGTGACAAATGTCAGGATGTCAATAATGATCCGTGAACATAATGGTTTCTTGCCTGAGCACTGAGCAGATACATAATATAACTGCTGCCTGCCAGAGTTCTGCAGAGAATGTGAGCCCTGTGCTCTGGGGAAGAGTCGAGAAACCTCCTAGTACCACGAAAGCCATGCATCTGGGGTGGCTGGTGTCTGAGGAGGGTCTGGGTGCAATTGTTCAATAAACAAGCCTGCTAATTCCTTTACATGGCTCACATGTCTGCATGCCAGGAAGAATGAAGTTTTTTTCAGGTTTTTTTTTTTTTAACCATCTATGGCTAAATGTTGTCCGAGTAGAATTCAGATGTTGTGAAAATAGCTTTCATTTTCCAAAAGAACCAGGAATTTAGAAAAAAAATATATATATCCGTAGAATGTCAGTGCTGTCTCTATCATAGTGAGGTCAAGGCCATGAGTGATACCTGACTAGGTGGTGCAGGCATAGGCACTCATGCCAAGGTGCCATTTCCCTCTGACTTGGGGCTAGCCAGTTGTCCCGATGCATGTGACCAAAGTCACAGAACACACTAGGGAGAAAGTGCAGGTGGCTCACTGAACTCAATCCATACCCACAAGACCCTTTCTTCTGGGTAATCTCTCTTACCTAGCAGCCAAGGTGTTGTTCTCTCCTGGTTCTGCTCTTACATTTTTGAAGTTGGTTTCTTCTTTCCTTGACTGACCTTTTATCTCCCCCCTTAAAATTAGACACCCCTGGACAATGGTAAATGTCTAATAACCAGCTTATGGAAAACAATATCCATTAGGTTGCAGTTTCTGTGGTGTATTTGCCCTGCTTTCCACAGTTGATTTTCTGTGACTTTTCAATGTGAAGTAATTGCACACTGAATTGGGAAGAGATACACACAATTGGCTGCCACTTCAGCACCCTACAGTGATTTTGGGGGTGTTTTCTTTGCTTTTCTACACTCGCTTCCTGGGTCAGTGACCACTCTAGTCTCACACATGAAACTATCATTTCTGTGCAAAGAAGCCCTGGTATGCCTGGATGTCTGTCTCCAAATCCAGCCCCATGTGTCTAGTTCAGAGGACAACTTCCTTCACTTCCACCTTCACGATTGCCCTACCTGATCTCCCCCTTAAACATCTCCCACCTCCTAAGGCATGGTTGGCCCTGGCCTTCCTTCCTCTAGGGTGCTGTCTGGGTCTGTCTCATGTTTTCCAAGTTAAGATAGCACCCCCATCCCACCCCCAGGTCTGAACAATGATCTCTTTTCTCATAAAGCATTAAAACACATGTGTGATCAGCTGTTATTAGCTCAGCAGTGAAAAGAAAGAAACAGAAGCTCTGAGGGGCTAACTGACTTGCCTGGACTCTACAGTGAGAAGTAAGTTGTGACTAGAATGCGGGTTTCTCAATTCCCAACACCCGAGCTTTTTCCCATTTAGTACCCTGCCTTACATTACTCTCCAAGGTCAAGGCCTAGCTAAAGCCTCCATATCCTCAGCAACTCCACCCCAGCCCAAGCCTTTGCCCCACAATGATCACCTCACCCTCCTCTGAGTCCTTGTGGCAGGTGGCACAGTGGTGGTGGAAAGGGCAGGAGTTGTTGACAGTTGCACTTCTGGGGTCTCCAGTATGATATAACGACACATTTTGCTCACCTGTTTTACAGCCCCTTGGTACAGATGTGATTTTCTTGACAAATACCATGACTCTGTCCCCTGCGGCTACCAGAAAATCCATGAACTTTAAGAACAACAGCAGGTCAGGAGATGGGGCTGTCACAATCAGCATTGACAGGCCACCAGCCTCCATCAGCACTGTTGAGCAAGACTTTGGGCATTTACCTCAGCTGGGGGGAGTTTACTCCATATGAGGAGGTCTTTCTAAGACAACAAAGAAATGCCATTCTCACATTTTTCTGTACCATGCAGGTCTAAATTACATGCTCTGTCCCAAATGTTGGGTGGAGGGGAGTGTTCAGTTGCATGTAAGGCAAAAAGAAAGAGCACAACTCTAGTGTTGTAGGGTTGGGTGGGGTGAGGAGAGACTGGCCCTCTCTAGACACAGGACTTCCAAGCCCGTTCTCTGTGTGGCTCATTCAGGCCAGGCAAGGGAGACATTTTCATTGGCTAGAAAATCAAGAATGATTTTCTGAATAAGAAGGATGTGAGCAGAGCTTTGAAAGATAGTCAAAATTTGGTGTGGAAAAGACAAAGAGGGGGCCAGGACACCTGGGAGTGGAAGACTTTGGTTAAGAAGAGGTTCAGAGCAAGAAAAGAGCAGTTCTCCCCTCTCAAGCTTTCTTTCATCTTCTTGCTGACAAGGAGAGTCCAGGCTGAGGAAGTGGACCCCAAGAAAAATGAACACAGGAACTGGCACTCTTCTCACTGAAGTCCAAATCACTTTGGACCTTTTTCTGAAAGAGGGGTAGATGGGGGGGTCCTCTATCAGTCCTCCTGAGCCACAGAGTAAAGAGGGCCAAGGTCAAGTGGTCAGGGCTGCCACTGAGCACCTTACTGGCCTATGTGAAGATTGTGTCCCTTGGCCGCAGAGAGGTCCCTGCCTTGGCCATTCCAAGAAATCAGGGACAATTGTGAAAAGCAGGGGCCCTGCACCTCCTCAGCAGGCTCTGAGGCAATTAGGAGGCTGACTGACTTTTTTTCCCGTCAACACTAACTCACTTCCATCTTGCCTTACTCTTACAAGCTGACAAGATTTCAACTCAAGGTAGGAGACTCACGATGCTGTCATAAAGTACATGTAGAGAAGAACTGCGAGGTAAATGCATTTCACTGGAAGTCAATTTTGTCTGGAAGTTTCCTTGTGGTTGGAAGTTTCTTTGAAAACTTGGTGATTATTAAGATGTCAGTGGCAGGAAGGTATTTGCTGCTGCCTCCCTGCTGCCCGGCCCTGTCTGCTCTGACAGTTTTCCTCTTTGGGTCTCTGCACAGAGCAGGGCAGAGAAAGGACCAGGACGCTGACGGGTGGCGGGTGGTGAAGAGTGCTCAATGAGCCCAGACCCTGCAATGCCTGGAGTACAAAGACCCTGCAAGGTTTTTTCTCTCCCTCTGCATGTGGCAGATATCATATAAATATGCAGCCAAAAAGAGTCACAAACACTTTTAGCTGTTCAGTAATCTTGGGTGATCACAGAATCTGTCTTTAAAGGAGCTTTTATAAGGATTTTGGTCATGAAAAAGCAAGATAGAGAAAGAAGGTGATGAGGGACGACCTGAAACGGTTCTGCCTGATGATGGAAGGGCTGTCTTCCCTCACTATGGTCGGAGCAAAAGCTCTGGGAGAATTATTTGGGGCTCAGCTATTTTGCTTGGGCTTTGTAGAGTTACAGACATCAGGCTGTGGGACTCCTGACTTGGGGAATGAGGGAGGAGAGAATTCCAGAGAACTGCCCTCTAGGAGCTCCACAGTGACATGGTGGAGGGTGTGGGTGTATTTCTGAGTAAGGGTGTGAGGGTCAGTGCTGTCTGAAGGGATCTGCTCACCACCATGTGATTGCATCGTTGATGGGCTCTTGAAGTGGTGTGTTCTGATAGTCAATGTGGAGGATTTCCTTTTCAGCACTGGTTCCCCTTTGTCTATCCTCAAAGGGCATGAGGTTCTGACATTCTACAGCTGAGCTCCAGCCTTGGCATGAGGAATGGAAGGAGAGACGATACCCACTTGTGGGGAGAAGCCTGTGGGGGCACAGGAGGGACCTTACAGACTGGAGGTCAGCAGAGAGGAGCTCCAAGAACTGGTTTGAAAGGAACAGGGAGGAGCCATCCTGGGAAACCTAATCACATGCCTTTCCTGGGTTCATGGCAATACAAAGAGAGGGGAACGTGCCAAGAAGCATGGCCTTTCTGCTATCACAGAGGGGGAATTGGAGTTTTTAAATCTAGACATAGAAAGCTATGGTGATCCTGCAAGGAAAATTAGGAATACTTGTATTTACTTATGTTTCCTCATTAAGCACTTTATGTGTTCACTCATAGACACCTATTGAACACTGTTTAGGTGAGGCTCTGTCAAAGATGTAGAGAAGAAAAAGACCCAGTATCTGTCCTCAAGAATCCTTCTCTGGCTATTGCATGATTATGATGATGATGAAGATGATGATGATGACTATAACAGCAGTCTTACATGACAGGAAGTTTATAGCCTTTAAGAGAGAGGCTGGCTCTGCCCAGAACTGGCCACGGACACTGGATAACACTTTGGTCTTTTACTTCTGCCCCAGAAGTTGGCTGTGGGCTATGATGTCCAGATGGAAAAGGACAAGAAGCTCAGGGGCAGGGGAAAAACTCACTCTTATTCTGAAGAAATAATTCTATTCTGCCCAGGTCATGCATTTTGGAAATTTCATGTCTCTTTTCTTCATGTTCTTCTTTACCTCATCATCAGGGTGTCTGGTACACCAGACTGTAGGTTTCTGGAAGAAAAACTCTCCAGGGAGTTGAGCATGGGTCTTAACATCCAGCAGGCCCCCCCTTGGCTGAACTGAGTAAACAGCACAGCCCCTGTCTTTGAGGGATTATTTGTTTCCCCACCAGGCAGCTTGAAATTAGCAGCCACTGATGTTCACAGCCTCCCTGAGGCAGGCTTTCTGGTTGGTAGCCTCCGCCTTCCCTCCATCCCCTTTACTCCCTGCCGTTGGGCTTCCTTGATTCCTCTACTTGAAGACAGCGGGACCCACATTTCCCTTTCTCAATCCTATGTTCCTAAAGGACTCTGGCACCGGAGAACGGTCCTCCTGTTCCAGGAGACAGGAGCTACGTTCTCAGCATGACTGCTCAGAGGCAAATTATATTTTCTGGCAGACGAGTTCTCAGTTTTAGGCTATGCCTCTGAAAGATTTATTCTTTCTTCAGTTCCACATCCTCACTCTTCTGGGTGTCCTCCTGACTCAGCTCCCTAAGGTCAGTGCCCAGAGGGAGTCCCGGGGCTCCATTTCACAGAATGTGAGCCCAGAACGGTGGACATCACTGACTTTCTGGATACAACCATGGCTCTGGGAAGGCTGCAGGAGGCAGAGAGTCTCCACTCTCAGAGTTTTGTCCTGTTGAAATGTTAGGGTTGTGATGATCCAGATAGTATGGAAAAAGTTAGGGCCAACTAAAGCTTGATTTAGACATATGTATGCAAGTAAATGTGGCATGTGTCAGTGTGGTTTAGAAGTGCACAGAACACATGTGCGTGTGTTCGCCTATGTCTGTGTGTAGGTCTATGCATGTATGGATCTATATATAAACACCCTCAAACAAGGTAGTTAGGAGATTAGAATTTTAATCTACAAAGCCGGGCTCAGTGGCTCAGCATGTAATCCCAGCACTTTGGGAGGCCGAGGTAGTAGATTGCCTGAGCCAGCGGGTTTGAGACCAGCCCGGGCAACTTGATAAGACCTCATCTCTACAATAAATCAAAAATTAGCTGGGAGTGGTAGCGTACGCCTCTAGTTACAGCTACTTGGAAGGCTGAGGCAGAAGGATCCCTGGAGCCCAGCGGGTCAACACTGGGGTGGCCGTGATGTGTGTGCCACTGCACTCTAGCCTGGGCGATGGAATGAGACTCCAACTCAAAAATAAACAAACAAAAAAAACTTTCTTAATGACTCTACTGCAATGAGAAAATTACTTAAGCAAGGGAATAAAACAAAAAATTCCAGCTTCCCTTTGACCAGTCCATTGACTCACTCAAAAGTCAGTTTCCTGTCCTGTCTCATTGTCCTGGGCACTGACATTCACATGTAGCCGAGTCACAGACATGGATGAGGTGGCAGGGGCATGGGCTGGCTCCTGAGGGTCTGCTTAGGCCCTGGGGACAGCAGCTGTGACTATGCTTCACTCAGCTTGACAATGAGAAGAACTGTTCTCTATGACTTTTAAACTTCGAGGGTGAAGGGCATGATGCCAGTTTTCGGGTGTGGCATTTCTGTGAATGAGCAGAAAGCAGTTGGGGAGCTATAAACATGTGCATATTACAGAGCAGCATGGAGCAGCCAGGCCTCAAAGGCTGCTGTTTTTCTCATATCCCACAGTTTTATGGCTCCATACCTTTAAATATTCATTTCCATTGCTCTACGTGAGGACATAAAGTCAGATTGTGCTTCCACAAGTCCTGGTGGGTGTCGATCCCTGCAGTCCTGACAGTGGCTTCCTTGGGAGAGCTGAGAAGAGTCTTGTCCTCCTCCCACTCTTGAGAGAGAGAGACAATTCAGGGCAAAAGAGCTGGCCTGGCAGCTTTGGCCCCTCTGAGGGTGACACAGGAGAGCTAACCATTCCAGTGTCCTCTGCGGAGGGTCACCTCTAGACACTCTTCTCTTTATTCTTCTGCTGTCAGACCTGGTTAATGCAATCTAGATATACAGCTGTTGTATTTACCCATACAGACCAGAGAAGACTTACACACCCCTCCTTTTAACTCATTACTACCACACCTCCTGAACCATGCTGGTGTTCAGTAATCATTTGTTGAACTAATGAAAGATTCTCTCAGATAAGCAGCTTATATGTCCTTCAGTGATGGGCTTTCTCAGACATACAATACCAGGTTGTGAATAAAATATGCAATGGGAAGACCAAGTCATGAAGCTACACTGTCCAGTGAAGTGACCAAGTTACTTGCCCACCTTGTCACCCACTTCCAGCACCCGGAGCCTGACTCATGTGCTTGCTGGCCTGCAACTTTTTGAGTGTGTGGTCCTCTGCTAGCAGAGACTCTGCTGGCTAAAGGGGATGACTTGGCTGTAGCAACTGCTTGTAATTTATAACAGACGGACACAACTAGAATGCACATTTTTTCCATAGGGAATATTCCAACTTCTACAATTTCTTGGTCATTGGTCCTTTGATCAGGCTGAATCATTTTAGGTCTGTACATAATCACCATTTCTGGGCAGGCTGTCAGTTATTGAGTTATCAGGAAATCTGGTTCTGGGGAAAGACCCACAGCAAACACTGAGCTCAACCATTTTATGACTCTGTGTTTGATTTTCTTAGAATGATACCCCTTCACTGTTCATCTGAGGTCAAACTCGTTGAAAGGCAGTCATTGAATGTGAAAGGAGGTTCAGGTTTGGTGCCATCGAATGTTGAAATGTGTTGTTATAACACATCATAATAGAACACCTGTCCATCCCAGTATTATTTTATTTTATTTTTTGAATTGGACTCTTACTCTGACACCCAGACTGGAGTACAGTGGCATGCTCATAGCCACCACAGCCTCAACCTGCTGGGCTTAGGTGATCCTTCCATCTCAGTCTTCCAAGTAGCTGGAACTACAGATGCATGCCACCATGCCTCGCTAATTTTTTTGTGTGATTTATTGTAGAGCTGAGGTCTCACCAAGTTGCCCAGGCTGGTCTCGAACCCCAGGGGCTAAGGCAATCAATTCTTTAGCCTCAGCCTTCCAATGGGTTGGGATTAGAGACTGATTCACTGCACCCAGTCCATCCCAGAATTTCATAGGCATTTGCAATCTCCTGCATACATTGTGTTTCTTTCAAAGAACTGGACACAGCACACTGGATGAACAAATTGTCCCCACCCTTGCACTACTGCCAGGTTTAATTATAACAATATAAATGTCTGTCCATGGGGACTGTTGACCACATTCCTGCCTCTCTATAGAGTCCCCATGGAAAGACATTTCTTATGAAGCATGAAGCTTCTCGCTACAGCCACCAAAGCCAAGCTTGGTTTCTTAACCTCACTTTGTCTATCAACCTACAACTTGGAGGGAATCACATCTCCTGCCACATTCTTCTGTGTGGCCTTCTCTTATCTATTGCTGTCAATTGTATGATTACAACTCCTAAATCACAGATTACAAAGCTCTTCATCTACCAGTGACCTTGATCTTCTTATCACCCCTGTCAAGTAGACCAGGTATCTGTTGCCCTCCATTTTTACAAATCTGGCAACTGAGGCTCAGAGAGATGAAGTGACTTATTTCAGAACCATCCAGCTAATTGGAGAGTGGGCTGACACCAGAACTCAGGACTTCTGAACTCTAATCCAGTGCTGTCTACATCTCCCAGCACACAGCCACCATAACCCAAGAAGTGTCTTTCTGAAAAGGAACATCAAGTTCTCCTCACTGTTATTTGGCCTTAACAAGTTCTTTGAAACTTGGTCTTCAAAGCTTCTGTAGTAAACACTGGTTTTGCCCCTGAGCACTCTCCTTTCCAGCCTCTTTCCTTCAATTCCGGGTGCTGGCCCGATGCCATTCTGGCCTTGTGAATAAAGCTCTTTCTGATGCCTCCTTCTAATCTCTGCCCTTCTATGTGTTCTTTGAGAAGAATCTGGGAATAAGCAGGCCTGGGTAGCAAGTGAGTGTGGGTTGCCCTGGCTGCCCCTCCCTGAGAGGAGATAGTAGGACAGAACATAGGTGAATGCGTGAATGCCGTTGTGCAAGGCACACAGCAGGGGCTTAATAGGCATAGTTACATTACAACTTCAGAATCAAAACAGTGATATGAGGTGGAGAATGGGCTAAATGGTGAGCTAAGGGCATTTGCCTTTGGTGTCTCAGTGTTTCTGATTCCCCACCTTCAGAGGCTTTGTGCCTTTCCAAACATGTTCTGAGCAAAGGCACAAGATTCACCCATTCTGTTATAAATGATTGATGAAGGTTTTTCAGGTGGGCTGGGGGCATGGGGAGAAGTAAAGCCCAGAGAAAGGGAGGAAGCTCCAGTGATAGGATTCCTGACATTGGCTGGCGTATGGGACAAGGATTGAATCAGGAGAAAGAATCTTTAGATGCCCACCTCAGGGTCAGTTGCCTAGGGGATGCTGCCCTTAGAGGGGTGAACAAAGATCTCCCACCGTGGCTGAGATCTGGTGCTTAGAAGAGATTTAAGATGCTGCAGCATTGCACCCGTAAGCTGTGCTTTCGTCTCAGGGCTGGTCATATCACAATCCCTTTCCTTCCAGAGCCAACTGAATTAATTGGGAAAGGAAGAGAGCCCCAGTGACTTGTGCTCTGACAAGCCCTTGGTCTCTTTGAGCTACAGTGACAGGCAGCCAGACTTCAAAGGCCCCCATGCCCTCCTCCTTTTACCCTGCCTGTCAAGAGAGGCTGCTGAAGAGCAGTACTGGGGCTGGAGGGAGGGCGGCCAGGGAGCAGGTCTCTCTGACATTTGTCCTTCCTTCACTGCCGACAGCCAACTCCAGATCAGCTCTGTACCCTGCTGCCACAGCCCCGGACCTCTCACACCAGGGAGACAGCTCTCCTCTAAATTTAGCAGGAGGAGGGGAAGGGGATGTCACTGTGTCCAGGGTGAGGGCTGAGGGTGGAAGTGGAATAAAAGAGAAAGTGGACAAGTGGAGGCAGTGGGAGAGAAAAGGCGTGAGGGGAGGGGTTTCCAGTCAGAAGGAACTGTGACAGATTGAGAGAGGAGAGTCTTTTAAAGAGTTTGTGAAAGTGTCGAGTGTGACTCTTTCACAGTTAGTACCAGGAAGCATTACTAATGTGTGCTAATGGAACAGTTGGTTTGCATTTGTGAGGAGGTTGAATTCGAGCTCTCTTTTAATGCAGCAGAAGGACGTCTGAGCAGCTAAAGCTACTGTAACTGGAACAGGATCATGGGCATCGGCATTTCTGTCCAGTAGATGGCAAGGGAGGAGGGTTGCTTATTAAACAACTATTATGCACTCTGACTGGGAATGACATATTCCATTACTTAGCTCATTTAATCCTTACAGCAGTTTGGGGGGATAGCTCTCAGGATAATTTTCTTTTTTTGAATTATGGATTAAGCTGAGGCTCTATTTGTAGACTTTAAGTGATGAATCCAGGACTTGGCTGGATCTGTCTGATCTTAAATCCATGCTCTTTGCACTCCTGTAATAAAAATGAATGTGAATATCCTGAAATCCTGTGACCAGAATGCAATCTGTGGTTCTAACCTCTTCCTTCAAAAGAGTCGCATTTCTTACATTCCTTCAAATGGACATGACAACAGTTTGTCTTTTTAGTCCCAGGCAATTTTGTTTACATTCTTCCTTAACTTAGCAAAATGTGTCTGTCTTGAAGGGAGCTCAGATGAGTTTCTGGAAGCTTTGGCCATCAGAACAGAATTGAAACTCTGAATCAAAGCACCCGGTTGAAGCTGTAATAACTGACTTCTTCAATTACTAGTGCATGCCTACATGCGCTTTCTCCAAAAGACACTTTTGGCCAAGAGAAGCATTTAGTTGAAAACATGTCCCTCACCGGAGAGAAACACCAAGTACAATACAGAAACAACAGCAGCATGGAAACAATATGCACCCTTTGAATTCTCCAAGTAAGTTAAAAAAACCCAAAAAACTAAATGTCAACATTCAGATTATTCTGAAATATATTTATTTGTGATTGTGCTATCACTACCTGTTGCTAGGCAACCAAGAGTTTAAGCAGTCATCAGTGAGAGGATAAATGTTCCCAAGTCCTATGCCTGGCTTTGCTAGCATTGATGTGGGGCTTGGTGCTGGGCAAGAGATGTTCCCCTGGCCTCTGCTTTGTCCCAGAAATATGCCTAGCAGATGATAGACACTTCCATACGTGGCTTCTTGCCTAACTTGGCAGATGAATGAAGAAAATAATGTCTTAAAAGGATCTTACTTTTTTTCTTTTTTAAAGCTTACCTCCCAGTGAATTCTGGAAGTAGTTTTAAGTGGAACAGGTATCCGAAAGGAGTGTGTGTGTGTGTGTGTGTGTGTGTGTGTGTGTGTGTATAGTCATGCGCTGCATAATAATATTTTGGCTAAGGGGCCACATATATGACAATGGTCCCATAAGATTATAGTGTAGCATTTTTACTATAACTTTCTATGTTTAGACACATCAATACTTACCATTGTGTTCTAGTTGTCTACAATATTCAGTATAGTAATATGCTCTAGCCTTGGTTTGTAGCCTTGGAGATGTATAGTAGTCTATTCCATCTATGGGTGTGTAAGTCTATTCTGTGATGTCTGCACAACAATAAAATTGCCTAATGATGCATTTCTCAGAACATACCCCAGTCATTAAATGAGGCATGACTTTATGCATGTGTATGTGTATGCTTGTGCATGTGCATGAGTATGTGTGTATGCATGTATAAATACGTGTGTATATGTGAATGTGTGTGCTCACATGTGTTTGAAGGAGAAAAGAGAGGGGAAAGATGAGTCCTCGGCAGTGAAGAAAGAGAAGGTTTGAGGGTTTGGGGTTTCTGGCAGTGGCCACCACCCTTTGACCATTTATGCTGTCTGGCCCTCTCGGTCCCAGTATTGTGCTTTCTCTGCAGCCCATGTGATCACTGCTGGTGCTACCAGCACCCAGGGTCGACTGGCAAGGTGGGTTGTCTGCTCTCCAATCATCCAGGCTTGCTTTTCCCGCCTCACATGGTAGGTGGAGGTGCTGACCTCCAGAGCACCAGAGCATAGAATTCCCTGGTCTGAGCACAAGTGCATCCGCGTGAGTAGTGCAGGGCTGTTTGTTGTACAGAAAATGACTGCTGCATTATGAAGCACCGTTCATTTCTAGCTAATGTGTGTTGTTTCCCCTGCAGCTCTTTTTATGTTAAAGCCTGTCTCTCCTAGTGTTATCTGATGGTTTCCTAGGAGATGCCCTCCCTGGCCAAGCTCTCGCTGATGCTGGAGTTGGATATTATCTATAAGCACTAAATATCTGCTTTGTTCACTCAGCATTGCCTCTGCTCTTTCTCCCTGGACTGGTGGCTAGTTTCCTGCCAGGGTCCCTAATAGCTGTGTGGAGAGAGGAAAAGTCTGTATCTGCTTTCCCATGTCTTCCACAGGCAGGGAGCTGGGATTTCAGTCCTTGCTAACGGATTTTACTCACTAGTAATTTCCCATTTCAAGCTAATATAAATAACTTTTGGTTGCTTCTGGATGTTTTAAATTGAAATAGATTTAGAGCACAGCAACAATCCCAGTACTCATTTGAAAAAGAGAGACCCCTTTCTCAGAAGGATATGCTAGGCAATTTTTTCTTTTTATACCTCAGCTTCTACTCCTGTAAAATGGAACCTCTGTAGTAATATCTAGAAGTGTCATCAACAGTTGCTGGAAACTTCAAGTAGAGAGCTTTACTTCTTCTGTCTTAGTTTTATCTGATAGAAAGGTCCAAATATAGCTACAGGCTGGCTTTTTATAATGTGATGAGAAGACAGGGCGTCCCTGAAGTTTGAGAGAGGCTGCTGTCACCATGAGAAGAAAGTTTGACAACTTGGGCAGTAGCCGCACATAGATACAATTTTTAATCTGTCAAAATTGCTTTTTCTTAGAAGCTCTGATTATATTAGCACATTCTGGATCTGATCTGATGATGTCTCTTAGAAATGTCTCCTTACAACTGTAACGAAAATCAATCAAATTGTATTGAAAACATATGCAAAAATATTCTAGAACTGAATTTAAAGGTAAATCACATATATTATGGTTTAGCCCTAGGTTTCTGAATTGAGAAGTCATAGAAGAGGACAAATAGAACTTGGAAAATGAAACAAAACAAGAACTGTTAGAAAAAAATATGATATCAATGAGTGTCTGAGAATGAAAATTACAGTTTAACTGTTCTCATTTATGGTGCAAGAACAGGAAATAAAAGGAAGATAAAAGACCATTATTTGATTACTTGAAACAAATAATCCCAAGAAACTGAATGAGTCAGTGTTTAATCTGAAGATAACCTTTTCCTTGCCTCCTCTCATCCCTGGCCTTGAGCTCTGTCTTGGCTAGAGATCCATGATGAAACAATGTGTGTGGTTGAGTTAATGACAGAGTTCTTGAAAAATGGAATGAACACAATAACTGAAAACATGATCAAGGCTATGCCTACACTGCAGCTGTCTGCAAACAGAACTGTGCCATCTATGCTGTGATAATTTTTTTAAAATCTATTCTGTAACTACTGATCTTTGTCTCTGAATGGACCAGCTCTATGAACAAAATTTAAGATGATAGGGTAGAGCATCATTGATAGTAAGCTAAGCCAAATTCTCATGCACCAAATTCAACTACACAAGGTGCTACTGGGAGGCCTCATCGAGATCATTTTCAAATTTCTGGAGTTTTCAAGTCATTGAGAAAGATCTGACTCTGGGGCCTTGGGAGTACCATTCAAAGTGGTAGCATTCAAACTAATGTATTTGATAGTACTGCCTAGTACACATACACATATGTAAATATACATACATATCTATAAAATGAAGTAAACATTTCATTAAAAAATCACTTAATTTCATTATGCGGGATGCACTGTGTTATTTTTGATTCCATTCTTTTTCATACCACTACAGATAACTAGTTATGACACTAATTTAACTAATTCCACTACTCTGACACTAATCTAGAGCCATGTATGGGGTAGACAGGGACTTATTTGAACCATGTCTTCAAGGTTGACTCATGTGGCCTCATGTGACAGCCCCTAGAGTATTTAAATGATATTTGACAAATATTGTTAAAGAAAAACAAAACAGATCATTTAAAAACTTTTATGGATTTCATTTTGTTTCATTATAATAAATATATTGAATCAAATCCAAGTTAATTTGAAGTGAACTTTAATGCTACCAGTATTGTTTTAATCTAGTAATAAATCATTTGCTTCACATTTATTTTGGAAGGGGTACAGAAGAAACAGGTATCAATGTTCATCGAAGGCTAATATGTGTGCAGTGTATTATATATGCTATCTTATTTAATTGTTGGGATCATACTGAAAGAAAGTACCATTTTCATCACTTTACAGATAAGGAAACAGGTACAGAGGAACTGAAATGCTGTGACTAACTTCAGGCAACACATCAGGGAAGGAGTCCAGGTTTATATGTGGATCTGTTTTACTACAAAGCAGACGTGTTTGATCTACACTCTGCTATCTCCCCTATGAGCTTTAAACTGAACTCCACCTTCATTAGCTTGGCAAGCACAGACTATTGACAATTTCTAACATCTCCCTAAGAGGTTATTTGTTGGATCCTGGGTCCAGTGGTATTCTAAAGGTAACTGAAACAAGAGAGTTTTTGACTCACTGGCTGAATATTTCCCAGGCTGCAGATCTTGATTCCAGCCGTTACTTAGGAAACTCATCAAAAGCATAGTCAGATTAGTGATATTGTCAGAACTTTTCAAACACAAGGACCCATGAATGGATATATACATTTGGGAGCAAAAGTACTCTCCTCTTCCAAAGAACTGCCTGTGCTCAGTCTGTCCATAGTCTGAGCTATTGCTGAAAACTATTTAGCTGGAAGATTTGATTGCCTGGTCAAGGGGTCACCAAATAAGAGACAAGATGGTATCCTGAGAGGGAAAGGCAGGATCTGAACATCAGAGCTATGGTTTCTGATATAGGATGGGCCATTGTGCCACTGTATCAATTTGTAAAATCTACTCAATCCCCATGAGTCTATTTCCTCATCTGGAAAATGAGGTGAATTATTATATCCACTTTATAGCATTGCTGTATAAGGATTATCTAAATAAACACAGAGTTATGTTATTTGATTTTATTATCATTATGACTTGCCACTCAAAGTATTCAGCTTTAATGTCTCTAATAGTCAGCATTCACATCTTTTCCAATTTTGGATGCTGGGTAGAAATGAAGACTGTACCTGTCACAGAGAGGGGGCTCTTTATTCTTTGTCATTGCCTACCACAAACTACAAGAACACCATTTGCCTATTAAGAGTTTCCTCATTCTTTAGGTTTTTTTAAAAAATGTTACTAAAAAGGGGTCTACTTTGATCTTACTAACAACTCAAATCCTTTAGAAATTTCAGTTTTTCAGTTTTTGTATTTGCTATACTCTCATCTCTGTCCCACTTATCTAAGGAAAGAGGCACATTGTGGCTTTTGACTCAATAATGTGACCTGTTAATAAGGAAGAAACTTTTTATGTGGCTATTGTAAATGGGATTGTGGCTTTTTATTTGGGTTTCTGTTTGTTTTTGTTGGTGTATAGGAATACACCTGTCTTTTGAACATTTATTTTATACCCTGAGACTTTGCCAAAGTCCTTTATCAGTGCAAGGTTTTTGACAGATTCTTCTGGGTTTTCGAGGAATAGAATAATGTTGTCTGCAAAGAGGGATGACTTAATTTCCTCTTTTCCTATTTGGATACACCTGATTTCCTTCTCTTGTCTGATTGCTCTAGCTAGTACTTCCATTACTACGTTGAACAGGAGGAGTGGGAGTGGGCATCCTTCTTGTTCCAGTTTTCAGGGAAAATGGTTCCAATTTCTGTCTGTTTAGAAGTATGTTGGCTGTGGGTTTCTTGTGGATGGTTCTTACTATTTTGAGGTATGTTCCATCTATGCCTAGATGTTCTAGGGTTTTAATCAAGAAGGGGTGCTGGATTTTACTGAAAGTTTTTTCTGCATCTAATGATATAATCATGTGGTTTTTGTTTTTATATCTGTTGATGTATTTAATTATATTTATGGTCTTATGGATGTTGAACCAGCTCTGCATCCTGGGGATGAAGCCTACTTGGTCATGGTGGATAATTTTTGAGATTTGTTGTTGGATCTGGTTTACTAGAATCTTGTTGAGAATTTTAGCATCTATGTTCATCGAGGATATTGGCCTGTAGTTCTCTTTCTTTGTTGGATCTTTACCCAGTTTGGGCATCGATGTGATGTTAATTAGCTTCATAAAATGATTTGGGGAGAGTTTCATCTTTCTCAATTGCCTGGAATACTTTCAATAGAATTATTATCAGCTCCTCGTTGTATGTTTTGTAGAATTCTGCTGGAAAACCATATGGTTCAGGGCATTTTTTTTGTAGGTGATTTTCTTATGACATAGTCAATTTCCTGGATTGTTATTGATTTACTTAGGGTCTCAATTTCTTCTTGTTTCAACCTGGGAAGGTTGTGTGATGTCAGAAAGTCCTCCATTTCATTTAGGTTTTCATGTTTGTTTCCATACAAGTATACATAGTAAACTCTGATAATCTTTTCTATTTCCTTGGGGGTCAGTTGTGACTTGATCTTTTGCATTTCTGATTGTTTTTATTTGAGTTTTTCTCTCTTTTTCTAGATCAGTCTAGCTAAGGGTTCATCAATCTTGTTTATCCTTTCAAAGAACCAGCTTTTTGTTTCATTGATTTTTTTTTTTTTTGTCTTTTATGTCCCAGGTTTGGGCTTTTATTTTGGTGCTCTGGATTCTTGAATCTTCTGCTGAAGTTGGGGTTTTGGTGGTCTTACTTTTCCAGCTTCCTTAGGTGATTTGTTAGGCTGTTAACTTGTGATCTTTCCATTTTCTTCATGAGTTTTTATAGAGATATGAATTCTCCTCTTAGTACTATTTTCGT
>CAUYQG010076542.1:0-16485 GCA_963574415.1 Tarsius wallacei | reverse complement strand
ACAATAAATAAAAAATTAGCCAGGCATGGTAGTGTGTGCCTGTAGTTCTGTCTACTTGCAAGGCTGAGGCGGAAGGATCACCGGAGCCCAGCAGGTTGGCGCTGGGGTGGCTGTAAGTGTGCCATGGCACTCCAGCCTGGGCGACAGAGTGAGACTCCAACACACACACACACACACACACACACACACACACACACAAACACACAAAGTTTAGAGCTTACTATTGAGATACTATAAAATATTACTATATTCATGATAAAAACAATTTATGAATTTATGAAAAAGGGGATTATATTTACAAAACATGTTAGTAAAAGCTCATGTTTATATATCAACATTTTAAAGTATTCAAAGGTCGTTGCATTGCTAAAAATATTTAAAGCATAATAAAAGTTAAAAATGGCCTTACTCAAACTTGCAGTTTCCAAAATTTATCAGGACCAGAGAGCCTGGAAGGATCAAAGATTGAGTAGAAATCCACATTCCAAAGAGTTCCGTGGAATTGTCATAAAGACAGCAGGCAAAGGGCATCTGAGGACATTCTTTTAGCTTAAACTTTGAGTATGATTCAGACAGGGGAGTCAATGCCTGATATTACCAAAATGCAGTTTTCTCCTGGTGAGCTCAGATGACAGCCCACTATTTGCCAAAATTAGTAGATGAGAAATCATTTCACGAACTCATCCAAAAACATGAAACATACTAGTAAAGTTTTACTACCATCCCTCAATCATCCCTTTGCTTGGCTAGGCTGGTGCCAGCAGGAATATCTCTCTCTGCAAAACTGTTTCAAAGTAATGACTCGGAGGAAGTGGTGTGCTGATACTATGAAAAGAAAATCCCTCAAACACAAAGACAGTTCAAAAAGCATCTGTATATGGTGCAGAGGAAACAAACAGCTCAGCTCATTTCAACTCAAAATAAACCCAAGAGACCAGTTTACCTTGGCCATAACCTTGGCCCCCGTGTCTCCCCCCCCCCCCCCCACCACCGTTTAGTCAGTGACTTTGTTCTATGCCAGAGGGGATGACAGGCTATCCATCCTGTGGCCAAGGTGGAATAAGAGAAAATACCCCCCCCCCAATGTGGCTTTAGAAACAGAAATGTGTGCAAATGGACATGGATTTCACACCTTTCTCTCAATGAAGGAGGAGGGGAGGGCTGGATCCCCTCTGAGCTCACCAGGAGACAACTGCATTTTTTTTATTATCAAGTTTTGGCTCCCCTACTTGAATGATGCTCAAAGTTGAAGCTAAAATAATGCTTGACCTTGCTTCTTGAAGCCACTAGTGAATCAGAAGCTCATTCTGAGCCTCCAACACATGGTATCTCCCCTGCTGAATTCTTTCCATGGGTTCCTGACATGGTGCTGCCCTTAAAAAGGTAAGAAGGGAGGATACCTAAAATGCTTGTTTCTTTTGTCAATCTTGGGCTGAAACATATCCATAATCTTTAAAATGACCAATATTGAATTTCCTGGCCAGGTGCAGTGACTCATACCTGTAATCCCAGTACTTTGGGTAACCAAGGCAAGAGGATTACTTGAGTTCAAGACCAGCCTGGACAACAAAAAAAATCTAAAAAATTAGCCCAGCATGGTGGCATGCGCCTGTAGTCCCAGATACTTGAGAGGCTGAAGTGGAAGGATGGCCTGAGCCCAGGAGGTTGAGGCTGCAGTGAGCTGTGATTGTGCCACTGCACAATTTATTTGAAAGAAATAATAAGAACTTTCCATTAAAAATTTTTTTTAACGATGCTTTACAGGTTCAGAGAAACTTCTCTGGTAATGAACTACAGAAATGATCCTTGAACAAAGTCTTGAGTTTTCTACTTTTGAGCATGGTAAAATATTCTTCAAACTAAGTGAACATATCAGTGATAAAGATCACGTTTTATTTGGTTTTGAAATAATTTAGAATTTCTGTAAAAGCAGTTACTTTTCTGAAGAACAGGTGGCAACTGCTACTGAAATTTCAAGAAGACTCTTACCTTATTTTCAAATAACTTTTATTTTAGAAGAACTTTGTCAGCAAAAGCCTTTTAATTTGTTTTCAGTCCTGGTTTTTGTATTGCTATTTTGAGGTGTTTATTGCTAATAGGGTTAAAGACGTCAAAAGAGTCTTCTGGTTTTGATCATTCAAAGAAATTGATCTCACAACTCATGACCTACTTCTTTATTCTTTTCATTCTTTCTTTTTTAATTTTTTTTTAGAGGAAGACAAGAAAGGATGAGTGATCAACGTTTAATATCTGAATCATGGGTCACTGATTTTCAACCGGAAAGTAAGATTTTTAGTTCAAAACGTTTAGGGCCCGGATCACATGTGGGGACAATTAAAATGTTTTAAATGATGCTTTTCCTTCTTCAAGCATTGGCCATAATATTCAAGTTGAGCACGAGAAGCAGAGATTTGTCTCAGCTTAGCTCAAGCTCTTCAGTTTTTGACATTTGTCTTTCTAGGTGGCACACCAGTCAGCAATCTTCTGCAGCTCATAAAACCCAACATAACCTTTTGGGTTGTTCTGGAAAAAACACATTGAGCAATAAGGAATAGAATGCTTTGTGTTCAATGTTTCCAGTGCTACTCCCTGGCCAGGAGAAATACCAAATCATAGGCATTTGGAAAAGAGAGATAGCCCAGTAAAAACGATGATCTTACACAGTGTGTGAGTATAACTCCCCCCCACACACACACACATTCATCTTTTCAAAACAATTATTTATGTATTTACTAATTTTTAATAGAGATGGGGGTCTTGCTATGTTGCCCAGGTTGGTCTCCAACTCCTGGGCACAAACGATCCTCCTGTGTCAGCCTCCCAGAGTAGCTGAGACTATAGGCGCACACCACAATACCCAGGCTGGTCTCAAACTCCTGAGCTCAAGCAGTCCTCCCACCTCAGTCTTCCAAAGATCTGGGCTTACAGGTGTGAGCCACCATGCCTGGCCATCCTACACATTCATTTACCTGCTTAATACTGAGCTACAGATATTAGAGCAATTAGACATGACTTAAGGCTAGTGTGGTCTTAAAGTGGCAGTGAGTTCCAGGGAGTGAAATGTTATTGTTCCAATCACCTTGAGGACACAGGGAGCAGTGAAAAATTATAGGTCCATGGCAGCATCAGACAAAGAAGGAAGTGTGGTCCTTGGGAATGTACACCACATGGGGTTGATATCCCACTAGAGTTTTCCCAAAGGTCTCCCCCTAATAATCAGAAAAGTATAGGAAGCCCCATTGGCATCTCTCTGTGTAGTGTTTCCTTGGATGGTCCATGTGTGGAAAGAATGGAATAAAGAAAGGAAATAAAGGAAACAGACAGGCTGCAATGTGAACTGATGCAGAAGTGGAAAGGTCATGGCCTAGAAAGGCAGAGAGAGGTTCACTAAAGGACTTTGAGGTTTCTTTTCATTTTCACAGCTCTTAGTCACATAATTCCCTTTGCGGGTTTTAACAGTAACTAATGGGCCCTAGAAATGAACCTGTATGCTAGGTGGAAAATGCCAAAGGTTATCTTGTCTCTTTAAATTTTGTTTAGTCTTTTATATTCTTCAAATCCTCTTACCAGAATAATTGAAAATCCCATAATTCCAAGAGTTTCTTTTGTGCCTACATTCCCCTTATGAGATCAACTGCAGCTGGGCTTACCCCAACCACAGTCAACTGGACAAGAGCAGGGCCCTGGCCCAAGAGAGGTCAGCCCTCAGACTGAAGAGCACACTGTGACTTGACCTGCCACGAAAAGCTCTGCTCAGGTGGGTGCGATGGCTCACACCTGTAATCCCGGCACTTTGGGAGGCCAAGATGGGAGGACTGCTTGAGGTCAGGAGTTTGAGACCAATCTGGGTAACATACTGAGACCCTGTCGCTACAAAACATAAGATTAACCAGGCGTGATGACACGCACCTGTAGGTCCAGCTACTCGATACACTGAGTCAGGAGGACTGCTTGGACCCGGAAGGTCAAGGCCGCAGTGAGCTATGATCACACCACTGCACTCCAGCCTGGAAGACAGAGAGAGAAGCCACCTTAAAAAAAAAAAAAAGCTCCTTTCAAACAAGGAAAAGGTAACACACTGAGCAATACAGGTCCCTTCTTGTCTCAGAAGTATGATCTGGGAATCACAGAGAAGGGCAGGCAGTAAATAAAGAAGCAAGAGGAAGCAAACAGGAAGCACTGAGCCAGTTAATCAGTGGAGTTAATGAGAGGAGTGAGGTCAGCCATCTCCTAGGACCGAGGGCGCACAATGGCTTTTCAGGTACCTGAACTGCATCCTAGTCTCAATAAGTCTAATAGTATTAATCTGCCAGGCACAGTGGTTCACACCTATAATCCCAGCACTTGGGGAGGTGGAGACGAGATGATTGCCTGAGCCCAGGGGTTCGAGACCAGCCTGGGCAACATGGCGAGACCTCGTCTCTATACCTCATCAAACAATTAGCAAGGCGTGGTGGTGTGTGCCTGTAGTTCCAGCTGTTAGGAAGCAGAATGATCGCCTGAGCCCAGCAGGTCGAGGCTGCAGTGGCTGTGCATGCCACTGCACTCCGGCCTGGGCGACAGAGTGAGATTCTGACTCAAAAAAAAGTATTGATCTAATAATAATAACAACTAACATTTACTGAGCTCTTACTATGTACTAAGAAGTGTTCTAGACGCTTTTCTGAGTACAATGAACTCCTTCAATGCTCACAGCAACTCTAGGAGATGTGTGTGATGCGCATGATACTGATGGAATTGAAGCAGTTAAGTAACAAAGAAGTTAAGCAACCTGTCCAAGGCCACAGGGCTTTTAAGTGATAGAGAACCAATCTGAAATAGTTCGCTCCAAGCTTCCAGCCAGCATGTACTCCCTTGGGGGTCTAAACCTGGGTTCCCTGTCTCCTTTAGTGCTTCTCCATTAAGGAGGCTAGACAGAGCATCTGTTTTTTGCTCTCCCAAAGTCTCACAATTAGCACTTTTTTGGCTCCACTAATTATGAGTTTGCTTAACTTACATATATATTTATAAATTCTAGAACTATTTAATGCTTACTATGTACCACAGGAACTCTGGAAGTGACAAAGAAGACTCAGCCTTGTTTTAGCCCTCAGGAACTTTATATGTAGCAGGGAAGGACTTGCTTTGCACACAACACCCATATTAAAAAGTGCTTTCAGTGTTTATATTGTGAGGTCACACTTACAGGATCTGATGCATGAAATATAGTGTATCCGGTCTTTGTATGTATTGTGCCCTATTTCCACATAGGGAGATATTATATCTTGAGCTCACTGATGCAACGATTTCGAAAAAGCACTTTTAACAAATTACCAAAACAAGAACAGACACAAAGATGGCATCCTTGAAGGCCTTCCTAGGATTCAGGGTCAGAGTGAGGCTGAAGGGATGGCAACAAGCCCCTGAGAGAGTGTGTACCTGAGAGAGAGCAAGTCCCTGAGAGCTCAAAGCAAGGTGTACCCTGAGGCAAAACACCATGGCCTCTTCCTTTTTTACTGTAGCTCACTGCTGGGAACTTGCTCACACACAGATCCCTATCATCCCCAAACGGGAATTTCTGTATGTCTTTGCACTCTCGGGATGCAGCTCCCAGACACTAGGTGTCCATCTTCTCATCTCTCTACCCCTGCAGCACCCAGCATCCTGCTTTGCATTTGACAGGCATTGAACACATTGCAAATGATTGTTTTCCTAAATTATGGCACAAGTCTGCTGTGGAAAATGGTGATCACAAATAAGTTCAAAGGAAATAAAAGAGCCATAGTCCTACTGGGTGAAAATACACGTAGTCAATTTACAGGACTATTTCCTTCTAGACTTTATATATGTCTAAAATATGGTAAAACTAGGATTATAATGTACGTAGCTTTATAAGTTTTTGTAACCCTTTCATGCCACTAAATATGCTGTGAAAACATGATTTTTAAAAAACATACACATTTAACTTTATTTCTTCATTTTCACTTAAAGCTTGATTTCATAAAACACAAGAATAGGCTTTAAGAGTTCCATCAAAAGCCATCAAGGAATTGAAGCCTTCTGCGAACAGCCATGTAACTGAAGTATCCCAGAAGTGGAGCCTACAAACCTAAAGTTTTCAGATGACAGGAGGCCCAGCCAACATCTTGACTTGACCCTCAGCCAGAACCATCCAGCCGTGCTGCCTTTACATTTTTGACTCATAAAAACAGGAGAGAATGAAAGCTCTTTGCTTTAAGCCTCCCAATCCCCCCAAAAAGAAAGAGTTGCACAACACAGGAATTAAACAATATAAATATCCATTGCTTCACAGGTTCAAGTTATAAAAATTAAAATCAAATAATTAGAAATTTATGCAACATAGAAACCATACAATGAAATAAATGACAAAAGGATGTAATAGAGCAGTATTTCATTGGTTATGGATTATTAGCTACTTTCAGGATCTAAACAAGGATTCTGAATATAAGAACTTCTTTTGGCTGGGCTCAGTAGCTCAGCCTGTAATCCCAGAGCTTTGGGAGGCCTAGGTGAGTGGATTGCCTAAGCCTGAGGGTTCGAGACCCGCCCGGGCAACTTGGCGAGACCTCATCTCTACAATAAATAAAAAATTAGCCAGGCGTGGTAGCGCGCGCCTGTAATTCCAGCTACTTGGAAGGCTGAGACAGAAGGCTCGCCGGAGCCCAGCGGGTCGAGGTTGCGGTGGCGGGAGCATACCACTGCATTCCAGTCTGTGTGACAGAGTGAGACTCCAACTCAAAAAAACAAACAAAAACAAAAAGAACTTCTTCCACTGTGTTTTATATTTAAATATCTCCCCACCTTACACTAAGACAAACTACTTGACCAAAATGTCTGACTTAGGAAAGCATTTAGCTTTATAGCAAAACTTTTCCCACCTACAGTTACCACCTTCTAAGGAATTAACATTACAATGCTGATAAAAATCTCCTGGTTCCTTTTGAACAAAGTGCGATAATTTCACTATATCAACCCTATTATAAATCAAACAAGTATCCTAAAAAATGGAACAATTACACACAGGGTCAGTAAAGTATAATGAAAACATGATTTTTTAATGAATGCATGGTATTTACTTGTTTATTTAGCACATATTTAACATTCTCCTATTGCTGGTTATTTAGTTATTTTTTACTTTGCTTTTATAATTGTGCTAATATCAATATCCTTATACACAAGTCCTTGCACACAACTAGGATTATACTATAGAATAAATTACAGAAACAAAGTACTGGAAGAAAGAGTTTGAATAATTTAAATGTGCAAATGGCCTGCAGGGAAGGCACAGACTCTCCCTGGTCACAAAAAAAGAAAGTGCCATTCACCATACTCTGACATACTGAATGTTGTCATTTTAGAAGATCTTTATCTTAACATGAGTTCTTCAGTGGGTCAGAATAGTGCATATATTTAGGTTCTGTGCTTCCAAGTAAAATTTCAGAAGGGACACATACATTACTAAAAGCAAAACAAGCCTATGACTAGCAGTCTCCAACATCAAGACCCTTGAAACCTTAAAATGCTTTAGAATATCAGAAATGGAAACTACTTTAGAGATCAGAGAGTAAAATGTTTCGGTGTATAAATAAGGTAACAAAAACTCAGAGAGGTTAGGTGACCTGGGTAATAATGTATTCAGCTTAACTAGAATCTAGGTGTCTTGCCCTGTGATTCATTTTTTTTAAAGAATAGATTGACTCATCAGTTTAATGGAAGCACAAACCATTATTACCAGAGTGAAAGTATAAGGGGAAAAATTGCATAAGAATATATTTGAAAAAGGAACTATTACCATTCTAAATTCTCTTTTATCTTCATGACACCAAGTCAGAAAAAGTTCTTTCATAGGCAAGAGCAAAAATTCCCATCTAATTACTACTTAATTCTCAAGATCCCTGCTTAAATCTACAAAAGTTTTTTGGTTTTTTTTTTCCTGGAACCATTAAAAAATTCAGCAGTTATCTATGATCCTCTCAACCAGCTAACACTGACTAAGTCTATACTGTGTCCAGGACCCATGCCAGGTGCTGGAGTAGAAAGAGTCACAAAGCAGGGGGGTGGGGAAAGAGCATCCCAGGAGTGAGTGGGCAGGACCTGTGGGGCAGGCTGCTGTCAGACATGGCTGAACATGGAAGCCTGGGGAAATGGGTGCTGGTGGAAGATAAGGCTAGAAAGGTGGTCTGGGATTGGGCAGTGTTCAGTAGTTTGAACTTCTGCCTATAGGTGTGGGGACCCATGAAAAGCTGTCTAAGCAGTGGTGCCATGGTCAAATCTGCGTATGATCAAACTCATTCTGATGGCAATATGGGAAGGACGGAAGATGCCAAAGGCAGGAGGTGTATCTGCATTGGTCTGGACCACAGCGTTGATACGTCTAAGTTAGGGAAGGGCAGAAGAAATAGAAAGGAGGAGATGGGTTTGAGTAACATTTACTGGGAAGAAATAACAAGACAGAGAGATGATCAGATGTGAGTGCCATTAATGAGACAGGCAGGGAAGGAGGAGGCCCAGGTTTTAGGTGGAAAGGATTTGCACATATTAAACTTGAGGTCCAGTGAGATATCAGATACATCCAGCAAGTGAATGGAAATACAAATCTGGAGACAGGGGAGGCACAAGCAGAGCCATAGAGCCGAATAATCTGTACATAGCTACAACCTTCCTAGCCGTCTTGCCCCACTCACAGGGGTACTTCCTTGTCCGCACTGTCTGTTAGAATATAATGCAAGCCCCCAAAACAATTTGCAATTTTCTCATAGACACATTAAAAAAGAGATGTGGCCGGGCATGGTAGCTCATACCTGTAATCCCAGCACTTTGGGAGGCCAAGGAGAGAGGACTGCTTGAGCCCAGGAGTTTGATACCAGCCTGGGCAACATAGCAAGACCTTGACTCTATAAAATATTTAAAAATTAGCTAGGTTGTGGTGGCATGTGCTTGTAGTTCCAGCTACTTGGGAGGCTGAGGCACAAGGATCACCTGAGCCCAGGAGGTTAAGGCTGCAGTGAGCTGTGATCATGTCACTGCACTCCAGCCTGGGTGACAGAGTGAGACTCCAACTTAAAAAAACAGGTGACATTAAAGTTAAGAATATATTTTATTTAACCTAATATATCTAAAATACCATTTCAACATTAATGTAAAATTTACTGAGATATTTTACATTGTTCTTTTTGTATGTAGTCTTAAAAGTCCAATGTGTATTTTACACTAACAGCCCAGCCCATCTCAATTTGAACTAGCCACATTTCAAGTGGCCACTGCATTGGACTGTGTAGGACTAAATTGGGGTGGTTTAGGTATCAACATGAAGTTTTTTCAGGTCTTGGAATTCGTGGAATTAAGTGGAATTGAATTTTACTGATGAGAGAACAATGAGGAACCCTGCTGTGCCCTCCAATCACTACCCACCCTCCCTCCCTTCTTGTGCTCTGGGAGGGAGTGCAAAGAGGCAATGCTACATGTTACTGGAAGTTTGGAAGTTGTGAAGCATAGAACATCCTTTCCTCTAAGCCTTGCCTTTTAGGTTATTAAATACCTTGACAGAAATCTGATTGAACTTAGATCTTAGAACCCCGAATTGGTTTGTTATCTCGTAATGTGTACATATGTCTAAGTTCCCTAAGGCAGTGTTTCCCAAACTTCAAATATCTACAAACCAACCTTATGATTTTCTGATGCCTGCATACCACTCAAATGATATCATTTATTTAATATTTCTATTTAACTCATCTAAAAAAAAATCTATGTGTGTACTTTAGAGACATCCTAAATAACTATATCCATGATATCATGAATCTCATGTGTTATATAGTTTTGTTTGTTTTTTAGTTACTTGATTTTATTTTATTTTTTTTTGAGTTGGAGTCTCACTCCCTCACCTAGACTGAAGTGCAGTGACACACTCACGGCCACCCCAGCGGTGACCTGCTGGGCTCCAGCAATCCTTCTGCCTCTGCCTTCCAAGTAGCCAGAACTACAGGCACACACTACCACACCTGCCGAATTTTTGATTTATTGTAGAAACGAGGTCTTGCCAAGTTGCCCGGGCTAGCCTCGAACCCCTGGGCTTAGGTAATCCTCTCACCTCCATTTCCCAAAGTACTGGGATTACAGGCTGAGCCACCAAATCCAGCTGTTATATAGTTTTTCTAGTACACATTATAACAAAGAAATACTTAAATAAGGAATGCTTATTTATATGTACCCTAAAATCATCTCACAAACCACCAGTGGTATGATCAGCAAACTTTGAAAACATTGTCAAATGTTTGCCTGTAATCCCAGCACTATGGGAGGTGGAGGCCAGAGGATCCCTTGGCCCAGGAGTTTGAGACCACCCTGGGCAACATATCAAGACCCTGTCTCCACAAATTTTTTTTTCAAGTAGCCAGGTGTGGTGGCACACCCCTGTAGCACCATCTATTTGGGAGGCTGATGCAGGAGGAATGCTTGAGCTCTGAAGGCTGCGGTAAGCTGTGATTCCGCCACTGCACTCCAGTCTGGGTAACAGAGTGAGACCCTGATTCAAAAAAAAAAAAAAGAAAGAAAAAAATAACAATGTCCTGGGGGGAAGGGAAGGGAAAATAACACTACTGGATCCCCTTCTGTGTGCCAGAGGTGCTCAAGGGGTACACACATCTCAACTCACTCAATCCCACTCTCTAATAAGCAGGCTGATAATCATTCCTACCCACCGGTTGTTCTTCAGGCTGGCATTTTTTATAGCTGATTGGCACTTGTGCCTGCTAGACATATTAGATATTAGCTCTACCTATAAGGAAATTATTATCTTTTTAATTTTTCAGAGGTTACAGAGCTGGCAAGTTTGGGATTTGAGTTTTTAACTACAAACATCACAAGGCAGAAACAACCATAACACTTATCATAATGTCTTCCTAAGAGTGTTGCATTTCTTGTTGTTAACTAATTGTGAATTAACTGTAAAGTCTGAAGACTTTCAGAGACAAGAATTGGTAAATTTCAATGGTGAGGATGTATGGTATCAAAATGGTTTAAAACAAATTTGTTATACATTACTATATGTATTTCTTTGCTAAATAAATTAAAAAATAAGACCTAGTGGCCAGACTAACAATGATTATAATCTTAAAGTGGTCATGAATATAAACAATATTTGAAGAAATCTGCAATTGTAGGTATTAGTTAAGCTCTTGTTATATAACAAATTACATCAGAACCAAGTAGCTTAAATCAACAAACATTTACTGTATCACAGTTTCTGTGGGTCAAAGATTTGGGCACAGCTTGGCCGGGTGCTTCCAGCTAAAGGTGTATCACAAGATTGCAACCAAAGTGTCAGCTGAGGCTGTGTTCCCATCTGAAGATTTGACTGGGGAAGAAACTGCCTCCAAGTTAAGTCACATGTTGTTGGCAGGATTCAGATACTCACCAGCTATTGGTTAAAGGCCTCACTTAGTTCCTTGCCACATGGGTCTCTCTACATGACAGCTCATAGCATGGTAGCTGGCTCCTCTCAGAGTGAGCAAGAGAGTGAGAGAAAGTCCCTAAGATGGAAGCTACAGTCTTTTTATAACCAAATCTTAGAAGTGACATCCCATTCTCTCTGTCAAATTTTATTCATCAAAAGTGAATCATTAAATTCAGCCCATATTCCAGGGGAAGGATTTATATCAAGGCATGAATTTCAGGAGGTGGGGATCATTAGGACCCTCTTGTAAGCACCCTACCACAATATGACATAAAATATCTACGATCTCTATTGGTGATAGTGTCATAAGTGCTGCTAATACTACTGTAGTTTGTTGTCTACATTCACAACAAAGAAAATGCAAAATTTCAGTTAGAGGCTAGTAAAAAATAAGGAGATACTATTTTCCCCACCCAGTTAATAGACTCCAGGTTCAGAATCTCCATATTAAAGGATGCAGTGTATCTTCACCATCTAAAAATCAGTTTGGTACTTTGTGAATGGGTATAAAGATTCCTCACATACACCTGGAATCTGCCATCTGTGGGCATTTACTGTATTTGTGAAAGATTCTTTTTTTCTTTTTTTCTTTTTTTAACCATGTGGTACTTACTGCTAGCGCTCAGAAATAAATCAACTTTGAAAATTTCCCTCACAGCTGCAAAAGGCAAGTGTTTGGCATTAATAATCAGGATTAATGGAGCTTGTTTCATAATGAAACTTTCACCTCCTCTGGGCAGGTGGTCACCAACTGAACTAGAGAGCAAACAATCCATGTTACAAGTAATAACCACTTCTTTCTTTTGAGTCAGGGTCTTACTCTGTCACTTCTCTCTCTCTCTTTCTTTCTCTCTTTCTCACTCACTCTTTCTTTTGAGTCAGGGTCTCACTCTGTTGCTAAACTTCCTGGGCTCAGATGATCCTCCTATCTCAGCCTCCCAATAGCTGGGACTACAGGTGCTCTCCACCACACCTGGCTAATTTTTCATTTTTTATAGAGACGGGGCCTAGCTTTTTTTCCCAGGCTGGCCTCGAGCTCCTAGCCTCAAGTGATCCTTCTGCCTCAGCCTCCTAAAGTAGGAGGATTACAGGCATGAGCCACTGTGCCCAGCCTAAGTAATAACCATTTTTCTTTCTTTTTTTTTTTTTTTGAGTTGGAGTCTGTCGCCCAGACTGGAGTGCGGTGGCTGCTCCCGGCCACCGCAGCCTCGACCTGCTGGGCTCCGGCGATCCTTCCGCCTCAGCCTTCCAGTAGCTGGAACTACAGGCGCGCGTGCTACCACGCCTGGCTAATTTTTGGTTTCTTGTAGAGATGAGGTCTCGCCAGGTTGCCCAGGCAGGCCTCGAGCCCGTGGGCTCAGGCAATCCACTCACCTCAGCCCCCAAGGCACGGGATTACAGGCTGAGCCACAGAGCCCGGCCAATAACCATTTTTCTAATGACAGGACTGGAGTAGAAAGCAAGTGGAGGAGAAGATGTCTTCCTGCAAAACTCAAGTCTTCTTAAGCTTGGGGTCCTCTGAAAACAAATTAGAATTGTGTTACTAGGGGTCCTGCTTGACCTCTGTTTATGACATTTCCAGTCACAACCATTGCAGCCATTTTCCTTCTCTCTCTCTCTCTCTCTCTTTCTCTCTCTCTCTCTCTGTGTGTGTGTGCGCATGCATGCACCTAGTGTGCAATCAATAGGCCCATATCAGAGAACCAGTGAGCAAGGGACACAATTATAAGTTTCAACTTTTCCCCCCTGGACCCTGACCCAAATTTGTCATCACCTGTTCACAGAAATGCCTTCAGTGTTTCATTTTATTGGGGTGGAACAAGGGTGATATTAAGAACATTTAACAACTAATAAGGCAGAGGCACTAACCAATCAGGAAAATGTCTGATGCTGGAACAAGGCCCCAGGGCACCCCATGCTGTGCCCATACTAATCCCTTAGTTGTTGAATTATGGGAGAAGTCTTAGGGATTCTGGGGGTGCATTCTGGTGACTGAGGGTGGTGGCGATTCACCAACTGGGTTTGAGGCATCTCATTATTTTAATAGCCAGTATGTCTATATCAGGGCACATAAGACTGAGTATCAACTGTAGAGGTAGAGATGCTCCTGCCTCCTGCCCCCACGGAGGACTACTTGTGTGGAAGATGACCTGGTCGCCCTATAGTGCTCTGATGGTTGGCACTACAGAGACAGAGCGCAGGCCTTTTAGCCCTGAGATGAGGCCAGAGTCTCCAAATCCTGGATCTGTTCCAAGGCTCGCAGAACCCCTGACTCAGGTCTCTTTGCGGTGGCTGGCTGGCAGTGTCCCAGTTACCAGGCACCTTCTGGGAGCAACTGGGGACAGCTACTGCTGGCTGTTACCAATAGGCTTCTGTGCAAGAGAGGACCAGGTGCTCCCTTGGGGGTTTGATGGAGGGTCACGTTCTTAGCCCATGGATATCTTACCACCCAAGTAGCCCCACCACTGTACAGGGCAGAGGTCTAACAAAAGACCTAGACTTTCAATTCATGGACCCTCCCACTTCAAGGACTGGTTTAGCAACTTCTGACGTTTCTGAATGGAGGCCCAGGTTTTAAGTTTATCATAAAGGAGATCATTCTGCATCACCTCTTAGTCTACACTATTTTATTGAAGTGTTTGTTTTATTTGCCTCCATGCTCCTGGAAAGCAGACTAGTGGGGACTTTGGACAAGATTGACCTGGGTCTGAATTCTGGCTCTGGAATGAGTCGAGTCACCTCATGTCTCTGAGGTAACTTCCACCTCTGTAAATGGGACTCATCATAATGCTTGCCTTGTAGACTGGTGAGAATCCAATGAGATAATTTAAAGACAAATTTGATAAATATTCTTCTTGTCAGCTGAAGGCAGGCTTGAGAATTAAAACATTTTTTTTGACTTGGGGTCTCACTCTGTCACTCAGGTTGGAGTACAGTGGCACAACTGTGGCTCACTGCAGCCTTGACCTCCTGGGCTTAGGCAATCCTTCTGCCTCAGTCTCCCAAGTAGCAGGGACTACAGACACACACTACCATGCCTGGCTAACTTTTTATTTTTTGTAGAAACATAGTCTCACTATGGTGCCCAGGCAGTCTCAAACTCCTGGGCTCAAAAAATTCTCCCACCTTGGCCTCCCAAAGTGCTGGGATTATAGGTGTGAGCCACCATGCCTGGCAAAAATTAAAACTTGTAGTCTCCATTTGGGCTAGAAAATGCCAGTGTTATTCCAGTGTACTAACTTTGGTACTTTAAAAATAGATGCTTTTTGTTCTCACAAGCTGGCTAAAAATAAAGACAAAAAAGTGACTTTGGAGTTCAAATGTAAGTTAATACTTTTGCAAAGACTTAGGTCTAACCCATAAAAACTCAAAGTTCTCTCTCTTGAATAAAGATAATATACAGTCATTTCTCAGTATCCCCTGCAAATATCAAAATCTGTGGGTGCTTAAGTCCCTGATATAAAGTGGTGGAGTGTTTGTGTTTAACCTATGCACATCCTCCCAAACAAATTATCTCAAGGTAAATATTATTTTTAAAAAATTGTCTCTAGATAATGAATACAATGTAAATGCTATACAAATAGTTGTTCTACCGTATCATTTTTTCATTTGTATTTGTTTGGTATTGTTCTTGTTTTCAAATATTTTTGATTCATGGTTGGTTGAATCCATGGAGGCAGAATTTGCAGAGGGGGAGGGCTGACTGTATCTCCTTTTCTACAGGAAAACAGCATAGATTAATTCATTATCATGTGTATAACTAGATAATATCTGTTTCAATGACAACACATACAACTTTAATGATATTTAAGATAACATTTACATAAACAAAAATTATAGCAATCTCACAATATTTCCTTAATTGCCTTGACATGTAGGCAGAGGAAATCTTGATTTGTTTTTTTCTTAAAATGAGAATTATGGGATCACTGGGGCTTACACAGTGAAAGACAAGGTTTGAAAGAGGAATCCTGGCCCTTCCACTTTAGTGTACTCAAAACAACATTCTCTCTCTGATTTCAGTCCCAGAAATCAATTGCCAAGTAAGTCACGATGCAAAGTCTCATTCCATGTTTTTTATAGGAGTTTCAGAAGCTACAGATAAATTCAGGAGTGGTATATAATAGGAATGAATGATATGAAACCAAGACCAATTGGTCTTATTTCTAAGACCAATAAGAAAGACGAATTTCTTCTAGGATTCTAACTCCTATATCTAGACATGTACCTACTACTGCCTACTTGCCACCTCCACATGGATGTCTGTCACACAGACGTTTCAAAAGCAATATATCCCAGACTAAACTCCTAATACCCCTCCCCCAACTCAAAGTGTTCTGCCTACAGCTGACCCCATCTTAGCCTGATGGCATATCCTTTCTTCCTGCACTTAGACCTAAAAATTGGAATCTTCTTTCATTTCTCTCTTCTGTTTATTATTGTTCACTCCAACCATTCATTGTGTTGGTTCTACCTCCAAAATAACCAGACTGTAATTACTCCTCACCACCCTGGCCCACAGCACCGGCATCTCATCCTGGAGTACTGTAATAGCCTCCTGACTGGTCTCTCTTTTCCACTCTTACTCCTGCATCTATTCTCAACACAGCAGCCAGAGGAGCCTTTAAATGTGAAGTCAGTTCACCATCTCTCCTTCACTCGAAGTCCTCCCAACACTCCCTCACTCTCAGTGAAAGACAGAGTCCTTCCATGGCCTACAACAGAGGTGCCCAACCTTTTGGCTTCCCAGGGCCGCATTGAGTAAAGAGGAATTATCTTGGATCACATACAAATTATATAATATAGTTAGTGTATATACGTAATAAAACTTCTTTTTAAAATATTTATCATAAAGTTTAGAGAACAATATAAAACTAGTGGGAAATTTGACCTTGCTTTTGTCAAAAAAATTTATCAATGTCTGGTTTGATGAAGTGGTCACAATTCTTAGTGAGTTCTCAAGGTGCTCATCAGAAATGTTTGTTCGAATTTTGCTCTTCATGTGCTTCATGGTTGATAACAGCTGCTCACAA
>CAUYQG010076539.1:0-13906 GCA_963574415.1 Tarsius wallacei | reverse complement strand
TGATAGGTAGGGGTCCTATTTCATTCTTCTGCATGTGATCAGCCAGTTTTCCCAGCACCATTTACTGAATAGGTTCTCCTCTCCCCAGTGGTTGTTGGTGGAGGCTTTCTTGAAGATAAGTTCATTGGGAAATTGAGGTTTTGTTTCCAGAACCTCTATCCTGTTCCATTGGTCTATATGCCTGTTCTTGTACCAATACAAGGCTGTCTTGATTATTGTAGCCTTATAATAAAGTTTGAAGTCTGGAAGTGTGATACCTCCTGCTTTGTTTCTTTTCCTAAGGATTTTTTTGGCTATTGGTGGTCATTAATGTTTCCATATGAATTTCTGTATTGTTTCCAGGCCTGAGAAGAATGACATTGGTAATTAAATGGGTACAGGGTTGAATCTGTACATTCCCTTTGGTAGGATGGGCATCTTTAAAATGTTGATTCTTTCAATCCATGATCATGGAATATTTTTCCATTTGTTTGTGTCATCATTGACTTCTTTGAGCAAGGTTTTGTAGTTTTCATTGTAAAGGTCTTGTACTTCTCTGACTAGGAGTATGCCAGGGTATTTCATTTTGTTTGCGGCTATTGTGAATGGGATTGTGCTTTTTATTTGGTTCTCTGTTTGTTGTTGTCTAAGAATGTAGCTGTCTTTTGCATGTTGATTTCATACCCTAAGTCTTTGCCAAAGTTCTTTATCAGTGCAAGAAGCTTTTTGACAGATTCTCTTGGATTTTCAAGGTATAGGATCATATTGTCAGCAATGAGGGATAACTTGAATTTTTTTCCTACTTGGGCATCCTTGATCTACTTCTCTTGTCTGATTGCTCTAGCTAGGATTTCCAACACTATGTGAACAGTAGGGGTGAGAGTGGGCAGTCTTGTCTTGTCCCAGTTTTCAGGGGAAATGGTTCCAATTACTGTCTGTTTAGCAGTATTTTGGCTGTGGGTTTCTTGTAGGTGGCTCTTACTATTTTGAAGTATATTCCATCTATGCCTAGGTGTTCAAGGGTTTGTATCAAGAAGGGATGCTGGATTTTATTGAAAGTTTTTCCATGTCTAATGATATAATAATGTGGTTCTTGTTTTTACATCTGTTGAGGTAATTCATAATATTTATGGTCTTGTAGATGTTGAACCAGTCCTGCATCCTGGGGATGAAGCCTACTTGGTCATGGTGGGTGATTTTTGAGATGTGTTGTTGGATCCAATTTGCTAGAGTCGAGAATTTTTGCATCTCTGTTCATCAGGGATATTGGCATGTAGTTCTCTTTCTTTGTTGGATCTTTACCCTATTTGTGTATTAGTGTGATGTTACCTTCATAAAATGACTTGGGGAGAGTTCTGTCTTTCTCAATTACCTGGAATACTTTCAAAAGGATTGGTATCAGCTCCTCCTTGTATGTTTTGTAGAATTCCACTAGAAATCTGTCTACTCCAGTGCTTTCTTTTGGTAGGTAGTTTTCTTATGACAGAGTCAATTTCCTGGGTTATTGTTAGTCTATTTAGGATCTCAGTTTCTTCTCATTTCAACCTTGGGAGGTTGTGGGATGTCAGAAAGTTCTTCATTTCCTTTAGGTTATCGAGTTTGTTTTCATACAGTTGTGCATATTAATGTCTGATAACCATTTGTATTTCTTCAGGGTCATTTGGGACTTGATTTTTTGCACAGTGTTTATTTGGGCTTTTTCTTGGTCTTTCTAGCTAGGGGTCCATCAATCTTTTTTATCCTTTCAAAGAACCAGCTTTTAGTTTCACTGATATTTTTACTATGATATTTTTGTCTTCTATGTCCTGTATTTCAGTTTTTACTTTGGTGATCTGTATTCTTCTGCTGAAGTTAGGGTTTTAGTGGTCTTGCCTTTCCAGCTCCCTTAGGCGATTTGTTAGGTTGTCAAATTACTCTTTTTCTATTTTCTTGATGTTTGTTCATAGAGTTATAAATTTCCCTCTCAGTACTTATTTCATGGTATCCGAGAGGTTTTGGTAAAATGTTTCTTCATTTTCATTTGTTTCCAGGAATCTTTTAATTCTGTTTTGATTTCTGTGTTTACCCAGGAGTTGTTCAACATCATGCTGTTTAGTGTCCATGTCTTTGTAGGTTTTGGGGGAATGTTGTTGGTGGTGATTATTTTTATTCCACTGTAGTCTGAGACGGTGCATGGCAGAATTTAAATCTTGTGAAATTTGTTTATGCTTGAATAATGGCTGAGGATGTGGTCAATCTTGGAGTATGTTCCATGCGGTGATGAGTAGTATGTATATTCTGTGGTTGTTTGGTGGATTGTTCTATAGGTATCTACTGAGTCCATTTGGTCAGGTATCAAGTTGAGGTTCCAGATCTCTTTGTTGATTTTTTTGCCTCACTGATCTATCTAGGGTTGTGAGTGGGGTATTTAAGGCCCCAGTTTTGATAGTATTAGAGTCAATATCTTTTTCTAGTTTACTTAGTAGCTGCTTTATAAAAACTGGTGCTCCTATGTTATTGGGTGCATATATGTTTAGGATGGATATTTCTTGTTGATGGGTGAACCTTTTATCATTATGTAGTGTCCTTTTGTATCTTTTTAAATTTTTGATAGTTTAAAGATAGTTCTGTCTGATTTTAAGACTACAACTCCTGCCTTCTTTTGTTATCTGTTCACCTGAAAATTTGTCTTCCATCCTCAAACTTTGAGTCTGTGGGCATCATTTGTGGTGAGATAAGTTTCCTGGAGGCAGAAAATTACTGGGCGAATTACTGAATAAATGTGTTTTTATCCAGTTTGCCATTCTATGTCTTTTCAGTGGTACATTTAGTCCCTTCACATTCAGACTGATTATTGAAATGTGAGAGTTTGTCCCTGACATAATGCTCTTATAAGGCTGTTTTTGTTTTCACTTAGCTTTTGTGTTCACATGTGTTTTTATTTTTGTGGGTATGCTGCATGTTCTGCTGCTTCTGATCTTGTGAAGTGTATGGTCTTTCTTTTGTTTCTTTTTTCTTCTGTGCACTGCACCTTTTTAAGCATCTCCTGTAGAGCTGGACTCGGAGCAGCATATTCTCTTAGTGATTGGATGTCTGGGAAGGATTTTTTTTTTTTTTTTTTTGAGTTGGAGTCTCACTCAGTCACCCAGACTGGAGTGCTGTGGCCGCTCCCAGCCACCACAGCCTTGACCTGCTGGGCTCCGGCAATCCTTCCGCCTCAGCCTTCCAAGTAGCTGGAACTACAGGCGCGCGCTACCACGCCTGGCTAATTTTTTGATTTAGTGTAGAGATGAGGTCTCGCCAAGTTGCCCAGGTGGGTCTCGAACCTGCAGGCTCAGGCAATTCACTCACCTCGGCCTCCCAAAGCACAAAATTACAGGTTGAGCCACCGAGCCCGGCTAGGATTTTAATTCTCCATCACTGATGAAGTTTAGCTTGACTGAGTAGCAAATCCTTGGTTGAAATTGTTTATCTTTGAAAACATTAAAGATTGGGGTCTAATTCCTTCTGGCCTGTGGTGTTTCTGCAGATTAGTCTGCAGCAATTCTGATTGGTCTCCCTCAGTAGACAGTCTGAAGTTTATTCCTTGCTGCCTTTAGGATTTTTTCTTTTATACCCACTTTGGATAGGTGAATTATTATGTGTAGGGGCTGGTATTCTCATAAGATGTCTTGCAGGGGTTCTCTGGATCTTTTGTGCTTGTATTGTCTCTCTGACCAGATGAGGGACATTTTCTTGAATGCACATGGAATGTGTGTTCCAAAGTGTTTTCCATTTCTCTTTCTATTTCAGGTATTCCAATCAGACATAGGTTTGGTTTCTTGATAAAATTGCACAACTCTTTGAGAGTTTCCTCTTTCTTATTTTTTTTTCTATATTTTTAATAGACTGGGTTAATTCCATATTTTGGTCTTCCAGCTCTGAGGTTCTTTCTTCTCCTTGGTCAATTCTGCTTCCCATGCTTGTCAGTTTTTATTTATTTATTGGATGGAGTTCTTATTTCTATTATTTCTAAATATGCTTTCTTGAGACTGTCTACCTCTGTTGCAATTTCATTTAGTTTTAGCCTTTGCATTTCTTGATTTTTATTCATTCTATCCAATGATTCGCTGATCTCCATATGTACCTTCTGGGTACTGTCATTCTTGGAGATAGCCATTGCTTGTGTCCCAGTAGCTGTTCTTTCTAGCACTGACTCTTTGCTGAGGCTTTGGTGGTTACCGGCAGTTTTTCATTGGTTTTTCTTCATTTGTAGCAGTTCTCTCATCTTTCTCTTTAATTCCGTTGCTCAGTGGAAAATGGAGAAGCAGTCACTTCTGATATTTGCTCTACCCTTTGTCCTTCCTTGAGCTGGGATTCTGGGTTTGTTCAATTATGAAGTTGGGCTGAGGACAAGATGTTGTGATATCTCTTTCCAGTTTTGAGCACTTACCAAGGGGTGGGGGTGGGAGGCTGCAGGGACTCTGAACCTATTGGCAAGGTATAATGTTTGTTATCTGGTGAATGGGCCAGTTTGGATTCATTCTGTGTCTCTGCACAATATGATCTTACAGTGGGTACGTTTGCATAACTCCTGAGTCCGAGGCAGGGTATAAAATGGAAAAGAGAGAAAAAAGAGAAAGAAGGATAAAGAGAGAAAGAGAGGAAAGAAAAATAGCAAAAGAAAATATTAAAAAATGGAAAAAGAACAAAGAAAGAACTAGAAGGAAAGAAAAGAGAAAACCAACCAACAAAGCAACCAAACGAGATAAACAAACAAATATCCCTCCCCCCAAAAACAAAATAAAACAACAACAAAAAAGTTGATAAAGAGTTCTCAGCTTTAGTATGTCTCTTGGGGGGTCTCCTTCTTGTGACGGGTTCTGGGACTGCAGGATTGTTACTGAATGTTCCCTATTTACTATCCGAACTTATTTTTTCAGATGTGACCCCAATACTGCTTCCCTTCGCTCATGGCATAGGAGAGGGGGTTCAGAGGAGGGATTTTAGAGGGGAGGGGTTTCCGACTTCTAAATCTGTCCCCCTGTTCACCCGGTGTGGTTGGGGGGAGGCTTCAAGTGCTCCCAGCTGATCCGCCTATGTTCAGCCCTCTCCCAGAGTGCTGATCAGGACATTGCCACCTGAATCACATGTCTTGAGAATCACTGGGAAAAGGGTGCTGGGCCAATTGAGAACTCATCACCTCTCATCGGCTGTGAGCTGGGGCTGGTTTCTTCAGTTGCAACTGTGGACTGCATATGCTTCAGTTAGGAGATGGGGTGCCTGGGTCTTTTCTCCTGGGACTTGGGAAGGGTTTCCCTGGTGTATTTTTTTGCAGTTCCCACTGCCAGTGTCCACTCTGGTGCCCCAGGCTGCAGTGGCAAGTGGCGCTGGCAGCCCGGGTCCTCGCTGTTTTATTCCCTTCTTTGCCTGGGGTAGTGCCGCAGAGATGGTGCCTACCTCTGGGACCCGGAACCGTTGCGGTCCCAGTCAGTGCGCAGGGCAGCTGCCTAAACAGGAGGGTCAGGCCGCTCTCTCCCACGTCTCTACTCCATCAGACATTGGCACACTGGTTTGTCGACACCCCAGCATGAACATTCGCCTCTGCACCCTCTCTTTTATGTGGAGACTCACGCACTCCAACCGCCTCTGTCTCCATCTTCGAATCCCAAGAAGAGTTCTATTCTTTTTTTTTTCCCCCAACATTCACACTTTATATAGGCATTGGAAAGTATGAATATTGATTGTTTCATTAGTTTTTATTTTTCATCATTTTGCTTTGTATTTAAAGATTTTTGTGTGTGTTTTAAACTTTATATGCCAGCAAATAATTATCAATCTTATCGCAAAGCCAGTGCTGCAGGAAATTATCCAAAGTAAAGTGCATTAAAAGCACAGAAAATATCAACATCACACATACACACGTTCACACACACACACACACACACACACACACACACACACACACAGAGTATGTTTGATCATCTTCCTTGATCTGAAATCTACTTTGATATTAGTATAGCCACTTCATTTTTCTTTTCATTAGAGTTTGCATGGTATACTTTTTCCTATCCTTTTGCATTTTACCTATCTTTATCTTTATATTTGAAGTGGATATCTTGTAGACAGTATGCAGTTGGAACTTGCTTTTTTGTTTGTTTGTTTGTTTTTGAGTTGGAGTCTCACTCTGTTGCCCAGGCTGGAGGGCAGTGGCACACTCACAGCCACCCCAGTGTCAACGTACTGGGCTTAGGCGATCCTTCTGCCTCAGCTTTCCAAGTAGCCAGAACTGCAGGCGTACGCTACCACACCCAGCGAATTTTTTTGATTTATTGTAGAGATGAAGTCTTGCCAAGTTTCCCCAGCTGTTCTCGAACTCACAGGCTCAGGCAGTCCGCTCACCTCGGCCTCCCAAAGTGCTGGGATGACAGGTTGAGCCACCGAACCCGGCTGGAACTTGCTTTTATACCCAATCTGACGACCTCCTTTATTTAATATGGTTGTTTACACCATTCACATTTAATACAATCATTGATTTAATTTGTTTAAAATCTGTCCTTCTGGTACCTGTTATGGATTTGTTCTATGTGTTCATTTCATCCTTCCCTGTCCCTCTCCCCACCCCATGTTTTTCTGCCTTCTTTTGGCAGAATATTGTGTTTATTATTCTATTTTACCCCAATTCTTGACTTATTAGTTACTTCTTACATTTTTAGGGGTTGGTATAGGACTTACAAAATATCATTTTAATTGGGATTTATGGCCAAATACTGTTACCCTACTTAATGTTTAATTTAAGGACTTTACGAATATTAAACGGTAGATTCCCAATTTCTTCCTTCCAAACTTTGTGCCATTGCTCACATACAGCTTACAGTTGCTTTTATGATAAAAACACAATACATTGCTATCATTGCTCCAAACAGTTATATTTTAGAGCCATCGAAAATTGCATTAACTTTTGTTTATTCCATTTCTAATGCTATTTTTTGTTTCGGTATCATATCCCTTCATATTCATATTCATATTCATAATTCTTTTGCCTCCAGAACTTTCTTTTAGTGTAGGGTTTCTTGGAATGAATTTCCTCAGTATTTTTCTGAGAAAGCATTTTTCCTGCATTTTCCCCCCTATTGTACTTTTGAAAAAAACTATTTTCACTTGGATATAGATTCTGGGTGAACTTTTTTTTTTTTTTTTTTTGCAAGCAAAAAATTCAATAAGCACCATAAAATGTCCCGTCATTATAATATAGCTGGGCTGGTTTTTGGAAAGAAGGTGGCTTTACTTCACATCTATGTTTCTACAGATATAAAGGTTTTTTCCTTTGGCTGCTTTAAGATCTTCTCTTTGTCTTTTGTCTTCAGCAGCTTGACAATATTCATGTGAGTTTTTGTGATATTTATCTTGGTTGGTATAGAGAACAGATCTTTTCGATCTGTGGCTTAGTATCAGTAAATGATTCTGAAAGACTCTAAGCCATACTTTTTTCCCCAAAATATTTCTTTTGACCCATTTATTTCTATCTTATCTTTATTGAACTATTGGACTGATGGCTATCAGTCCATAATTCTTGAATGTTCCATTCTATTTTTATTTTCACATCTTTCTCAGTTTCGATTTGCATAATTTCTAATGACTTTCTTCCACTTTACTGATTCTTTCCTCGTCTATGTCAAGTCTACCTTTGAGTCTATTGAGGTCATTCTTGAGTCTATTGAAGTCATGTCTTGCCCCTGTTCCATTAGTCTTTCACACATTAATTGATATTTTAACTTACCTCCTAGATCCAACATCAGTGTCATATCTGGGTCAATTTTGTTGATTATTGTCTTTTGGAAGTGTGTTGTTTTGCCTTGCCACTTTTTACGTCTCATAAATTTTTGTTGAAAATGGGACATCTGGTACAGGACAGTTGAGTCTAAGGTAAATCATTTTTATGTCTACAAATGGCCACGCCTTTTCTTTTGCTAGACATTTTTTATTTCTGTCCTGCCAGTCCTTCCGTGTGCATGTTTAAATTAATCCAGCCAGGAGTTGGAATTTATTTCAGGCTTGTTGTTACTATAATCGCCCTCAGTGTTCCATAAACCACAAATTCTTCCGATGATACCTTGAGTTTTGAGTGGGAGCTGGCTTTCCAGGGGTTTTACTTAATGTCTGCTTCATCCTCAGCTTAGATCTTCCCTTTGCACTGTGCCTCAGACACTGTCTGTCTCCAAAGTCTTCCAAATATTCTATCAGTCTTCTATCATTACTTTTATTTTATTTTCTTTTTTGAGTTGGAGTCTCACTCTGTCGCCCAGGCTGGAGTGCAGTGGCACGCTCATGGCCACCACAGCCTTGACCTGCTGGGCTCAGGTAATCCTTCCGCCTCAGCTCGGCTAATTTTTCTTTTTCTTTGACTTATTGTAGAGATGAGTTCTTGCCAAGTTGCCCAGGTTGGTCTTGAACCCCTGGTCTCAGGCAATCCTCTTGCCTCGGTTTCCCAAAGTGCTGGGATTATAGACTTGAGCCACCACACCAGGCCTATTGTTACTTTTAAAATTAGTGCTTGTTAGCCTGGTGCACCGGTTCACTCTGAGTTTTAGACAGGTGCTGTGTCTGTTGGTCTCAGGTGTAACCTTCTTAAAATTCCTTTCCATCCCTCACCTGTAGTTCCAGATCCAGCATATATTCCTGATCTTTCTCCAAGGGTAGAAAGTTTTATTTTTTGTTCCCTTCTTAGGCTAAAATGGGTTTTCACCATTGCCCTCGGGGTACGAGTGTTGGTAATCATTCACTTGATAGACTATGACTTTTTTCCTCCATAAAGGAGATGCGAGGAGAAATTTCAAGTTGAATATACTCTTCTTAATTCGATGGCTGCTTATTCCTTTCCCAGACCTTCACCCTTAGGCATGCCTTCTAGAGAGTCTCATCAATTTTTTTTTTTTTTGGTCTGTGGAGAAAAGTTTGCAAGAAAGAGAGTATGATCTCCCTTATCCAGTAGTCCTCCCTTATCCATGGTTTCACTTTCTTTATTTTCAGTTACTAGTATTCACCCATGATCTGAAAATATGTTGAAAGAGAGAGACCCCATTCACAAAACTCTTATTACACTGCGGTGTTCTAATTGTTCAATTTTTTCATTAGTTGTTGACAGTTACAACTGTGCCTAATTTATAAATTAAACTTTATCATAGGTATGTCTATATAGGAAAATATAGATTATGTAAGGTTCAGTACTATCTCTGGTGTTAGGAGTTCACTGGGAGCCTTGGAATACATTCCCTGTGGACAAAGGAAGACTACTTTATCTTCCTTTCATAAGGTTCTACAATCTCCCACCAACCCCTGCTCAGTCTCCACCAATGTATTGACTATTCTAGCTCGAGTCTTCTTGCTGGTGTCCGGCTGCGTCTGCCCCGGATAAGAAAGTACTCATACCCCATCTCTCCCAATTGGTCTGCATCTCTCCGTAGATTTTGGATGGTCAGTTTCCAGCAACATTGGCTTTCTGAAGCATTCAAGAAATAGTATTAACTTGCAGGTGATTTTTTCATTGTTGTTTTCGTAAGCTTGGAAGCATAGCTCTTTCCAGATTTCTACACCCCCAAGGAGAAACTAGACGTTTCTTGGTTCTTTTGAGGTCATTTCTAAAACTACAAATTGGGATAGGTGGGACCACTAGAAAGATAGCATTTCAAATGCTGGAGAATGCGACTCTTCAGAACTGGGAGACTAGAGCCTCTGTTGTACATTTTAAAAATATGACAATGTTCTTCCAGAAGCAAATGTTCTCCTTTTGCCTTCCAAATTTAAAAGGGTTTAAGGCATATTCCATTGTTCCATCCCAGAAAGAGAAGGAAGTAAATGCTTTTTACTTAGCACAGGAAAGCAAAGAAAAAGTCCTTGAAGAATTGAGTCCTTTCTTTATCTAAACAGATTTCAAATGTTGAAATGCCCATGCTTTTGCCTTGCATCCACCGTTTTTCACATTCCCCTTGGATGACCCAGTCACACCAAAATTATTAGAGTGTTGTCAAATATCATGATTTAATAGGGAAGAAGGAGAAGGTTCTGTTGCACATTACAATTACGTTTACATCACGACTCATGGTCTCCATAGACTCCACTAAACAGCTGTCATTCATGTCCCCTCTTGTTTCCTGCATTGTCTTTTAAACACTGCTGTCTTGGTCCATTTTGTGCTGCTTTAACAAAAATAAGCAAGACTGGGTATTATAAACAATAGGAATTTATTTTCCCATAGTTCTGGAGGTTGGGAAGTTCAAGATCAAGGTTCTGGCAGGTTTGGTGAGGGCTGCACGGCTCTCTACTTTCAAGGTGGTGCCGTGATGTTGCATTTTTCTGGAGAGGAGAAACACTTTATCCTTCCATGGAGGTAAGCAGGTGAACTGAATGTTACATGAAACCTTTCTTATAAGGGCCTAAATCCCGTTCATGAGGAAGGAGCCCTCATGGCCTAATCACCGCTTAAAGGCTCCACCTCTTAATGCAATCACCTTGGCAACACCTAAATTTGGGAGAGGACACATTCAAACCACAGCAGATGTTTAGAGTCTTTCTTGTTGAGCAGGAGAATTCTGATCTGCTCCAGTATGTGTGTGCCCCACTGAGCACAGTGCTCCATAATCAAAATGCCCCTTCCCCACTTCCTAGGTAATATTTCTTGACTATATATTTCATCTTTTGCAGTACAGGTTTTCTCTCAACCTTCAGTGATTTAATTAATACTCTTTTAAAAATTCACACAATGTTTTCCCTGGGAAGAGTTCTGGGAAATAATTTTCTCTATAGCATTACAGGTACATGCCAATAAATGAGAATTTTAGAAGAAAGAGGCATGGACTCTTTCATGATCCCTTATTATTTCATGTGATCTGACTTAACACAGCAACAAGAAAAATATACTCCTCTCATGTGGCATATATAGACTGACAGTTGGCTCAATATCAAAGTCACCTGTTGGGACTATAAGAATCTGATCTGTGTGTGGTTTAATGAGTGTCACAGATTCATCCATGAAATGTTGCACCTGACAGATGGTGCAGTCTAGTTTAAAATGTGTCTTATTGTCATTATCAGAGGAATGATTTGTTTCCACAAACTTTCATATTGATGCACCGCTCCTCCCTGCCAAAAAATTTTTCCATCTTCTCTCAATGACTTGGAGTGTTCAGGCTCCTTTGTCCTCTTTTGCATAAAGTCCCTTGTGCTCTTTAGAAGAAAATGTTACAAATAAGCAAGGTAAAAATAGCCTGGTAAGAGGTAACAATTGACATTCAAGGTTTAACAGCCTTTGCTTCTTCTAACATCTTGCAAAAGATATAACACTGCATCACTGGCCTGATGACATACCCCAAAGCACTTGAATTTTTTGAAGAAGGTCTTGGGATAAACGAAAGTCATTCTGCATCATCACTTGGGATTGTGGTATTTAAAGGTCATCAGAAAAGCATCTTCCTGACACATTACATCAATGGCAACCTCTTGGTATATGAGCTGATGGCAATACATTGTTAAAAGCATTGCGTGACAAATGGAAATAAGAATGTTTGTCGTCAAATATTTTCTTCTGCTTGTACAAATAGAAGAGATAAGGCTCGTGGTATTTATTCTTCTGTCTCCTTGGATATGTGAATATTCCTATCAGCGCTTCATCTTTATAGAGGTATCTCCTATAGAGATATAGCAACCTTGAGTGGAGTTTTTAACCAGTGGTGAGGTAAATTTTAGTATTTGCTGCCAACACCAGAAACAATAATAAAAGAAACTTCTGCCACTAAAGTGGAGATGACAAATAAAAACATTTGAAATGTTTTTAAAAAACACGATAGCTGCATGGGATCAGATGTAATTATGATCATATGGCATTACTTTTATAACATTGTCTGTAATCAGTGTTATTTTTGTGATGACAGATTATAGAAATTTTTAGATAATTTTTAAATATGAATCTAAGAATTATAGATGATCACAATGGAGAAAGAGCAATCAATATAGACATTGTGATGAGTTAAAAAAAATAATAATAAACAGTTTCGGTGTGTTTTCCCTGAGTAAAATTTTAGATTTTGTAAATCCAACTTTACAAATAATACAGTTCATTTGTCTAGATAAAATTAGCTTGAAAATAAGAAGGTTGAGAGCTTTCATATTTCACAAGGGCCATCTGAATAAATTAAGATAAGATTTTGCGTCTCTCTGATGCAGTATTCCCCCACAATTTCCCGTGTAACCTCTCTCTATTGAAAAAATTTATTTGTAACATGAAGCATTTAGATTGGGGTTTGTTTTTTAGTTTTGTTTTTTAAGTTATAAAATATAATTTATTTAGAAGTAAATTAGAGAGAGAGAGACAGAAGATTCACCTCCCAAGGTGGGGGAGGGGGCCAAAGCCAAGAAGCATGGTGACTGCCATAGCTCAAAGACCACGTGTCCACACCAGAGTCTAGAAGGCAATGGTCGGGTTTTAATTGTTAAAATTCCCATTCATAAAAACTCTACATTTTAATTATAATCCAAAATATTGTTTCATATCTCATTAATTCCTATTAGGTATCAAAATATTTGACACTTTTCTTAATGTATCATTTTCTTCTTTTGTTAACTATTCCATAAATACAGGTTGTGAAATTGACTGAAATAGCCTGGGTCCTGGGAGAAGATAAGGACCACACTGAAAAACTTTAATTGAAAAATGTTAAATGAAGGAAATATTGGCAGGAGAAGGATCTGGGTGAAAGGAACAAGCAAGGAGTGATCAAGAACCCTGCATGAAGCCATTGCCATCCTTAGGCTGGAAAGCACAGTGTTGAGGATGGTATGTTATTGGAACATGGCAATGGCTTCGAGCTTTGAAAGAGGAACACTTGCTGGAACCCTGGCAATCAGTCACTGCCAGAACCACAATCAACATGGGCTGGGGAGGGAGATGCGTACTCCAACATACAACTCTCCTTGACTTTCTGGGTCAGACCCAACCAAAGCCACAGGGAACCCAAGTAATGCAGTTTATAGATATCAACCTCCACGGGGCACAGAACAGGCAGAGAATGAGGGGAAATGGATGTGAGGGACAATGACAAATGGATGTTTAAATACATGACCCACTTTTCAGTGAGCTCATGTGTGTGTGTTTTTGTGTGAATGTTTACGTGTGTGTTTGCTTGTGTGCTCATTTCTCTGATGTCAACTTGGTCTCTCTGCACTTTGACCTCCCTGTCTCCAAAGTGTTTTTCATGGGCTCATTTAGCCACCACTTCCAGAGTCACACACAAGCACTGTCATTATCAGTAAAGTCCCCACTTCTTATTCCAACTCCAAGCATTCTAGCGTCTAAGCACCCTCTCCTATATTTCCAATCCTATGTTTATTCTAATACGCTCTCTGCAAGAGTTCCCTGACCTCATTTGACCGCCCTCACATCCACTTTCTTCTTCATCTTGCTTAGATTCCATGTTTCTTGTAATAATCACCTCCTTTTTGTTTGTTTGCTCATAGATTTTTTTTTTCTTTTTTCTTGTTTTTTAAAATATTCAAGGGGTATATAAGAGGTCTGACGATTATGTTCATGAACTTGCCACTGTGTGCTTATGTTGACAGCACTGTACAAACAACTCAGTAAGGTTTCATAACCTTGGCATATCAGTGTCTCACAGCTGTGTTCATGTTGATATGTGGCGATATGTCTTGCCGAGTGGTGTTCATTATTGTTGTGGCATGTTTTTGTATGCTGTCGTGAGAACACTGGAGCTTGAGTTAGAGCAATGAAGAAACATTAAATTTCTTGTTAAACTTGGCAAAAGTGGAAGTGAAATCAGGGACATGGCAGTCCAAGGTTAGGGGGTTAATGCCATGAAGAAAATGGCAGTGTACAAATGAATTAAACATTTTTCAGTGAGAAAGCATCACTGATGAAGAGTGGTCAGGACAGCCAGTAATGAGCAGAACTGATGAAAAC